>JACJUM010003174.1:7828369-7940487 GCA_020976665.1 Heortia vitessoides
GGCTGCGCCCTTTTCGCACCTCTGGTTTTTATATTATGCTCTAGTATTGGGCAGACAAGTAGGGTGGCATAGGACCATAACACGTTGAGTCCGCCCGATAAAACTACCGCGAAAATCGCAGCCTTCCCCGCCCTCTCACTGGCACAACACGATCATGGATACTGCACATTCATTCGTATAATAGAGCAGTACACCGCGTTGCCGGTGAACGCGTGCAGTCTCTGCCCCTACGAGCGATTACCGGCGGCCCTAGAGCTGCCGGGCTCACTCCGTCCCTCCTCTTTTGCTGAATATCAAAATTAAATTCTATTTTCGGTGGAGCTGGAACGGACGTCTGAGTAGTCCAGCAATACGAAAAAAAAGCATGTCAAAATTTCTTTATTTTGGGACCAAAAATGACTAATAGTTATATTAGTATATAAATTTTTATGACACTTACAACTAGGAGTTTTACTTATTATGTTCTATGATTTGATATTTTCTGGTTATGTTACATTAAAATTAAGCAAAGCAAAAAGAAAATGAGCTTAATTTTGCATAGTGAGTTATGCGTAGCTTAAATCGACATTGTGCGAAACGTTGTGCACCTACTATACGTTTTGATTTTTCTCTGAAGTTAAATAAGTTAGAAAGTATAGATTTAATAGCCTTATGTTTGGTTTGCGTTGAAATAGAATCTTGGTTTATA
Source organism: Heortia vitessoides (assembly GCA_020976665.1). Lineage (NCBI taxonomy): Eukaryota > Metazoa > Arthropoda > Insecta > Lepidoptera > Crambidae > Heortia > Heortia vitessoides. The sequence continues at coordinate 7,829,058 of JACJUM010003174.1, forward strand.
CAGCTTCTTGAGACGATATATCGATGTATGTTTGTTACTCCTTCACGCCGGAAAGGCTAAATAAACCTTGACGAAATTTGGGACAAGAATTATTGATGGTCTAGAGTAACACATGGGCTCCTTTTTGTCCTGGAGAATCTTTCCGTGGGATAGACCTGGCTTTTTATTTTTCTTTACGACACTTAACGACACTACCTTTTGCACAATTTAGATCGTCGTCGTCGTTAGTCTTCAGGTCAAGGCATAGACTTCTTCCCGTAATAAAAAAAGATCTACAAGGATGAGATATATAAAGTTACGGGCGAAAATTTAATTACATCATTTTGTCTTTTTTGTGATAAACAGAATTTTTCAAAAAAATGTTTGAATATCTAACACTCTACCAAGCTTTTCGACCACGACTCTGTCCGCGTGGATAACTCTTTATTATGCCTCCTTCGGGCACTCTTCTTTCTTTTCCGGGATCAGAAGTATTATATCTATTCCTATGGTTCTATGGCTATCTACACCCCAAATTTCCACCAGAAAGACAGAAAAACTTTCCAAACAAAGTCACTATCTGCTGTCTGACCCTATATGCTTAAATCTTTAATACTATGCAACAGATTTTGATGCATTTTTTTTAATAAATAGTCTAGTCCAAAAGGAAGGTTCATATGTAAAACATGCATAATATAGAAGAGAAACACATAATCCTAGAAGTGTCTAATGTGATGTCGTAAATAAACATCATATTTCTTTTTACAAACTTTGCTGAACCCCACGGGATAAATCAAAATTGTGTACTACAGTATTGTACACTATAAAAAGGTCTACAATTATATCCGGCTGGTAAATTTACATCTCGTAGTGATGATATACATATGATAACCCACAATAACCATTTTTTATTCTCATTGCACCTATGCGAAGCCGAGACGCGTCGCTAGTTTATAATAAGATAGATCTAACTTATATAAAAATTGCACAATGATCAGTGTGATCTGTCCCGAATCTCTCCCTATTATCGTAAATACGCTTGCTCCTTATATTTAGAATTTTATTACAAATTAGTTTTTTACTTTAACTATTTATATTTCATACTAGCAACGACATGGTTTCACACGCCCAGTTCTCGTTTCGTGAGAATGAATAATAAGAATAGGTAATAAAAGTAATTTCCACTTTGTAACTTCAGGTATCCTTGTATCTTAAAACATGATTAGGCGAGACAAATAGATAGATGAATAAAAGATGAAAAACTAGATATCCTGTACACTTTTATTTCTTCAGTGAAGCAGTTTATTTGGAATTACTAAGAGATACTTCAATTATACTCGAATTGATTATATACATATATAGTATAGACGTAGTACAAACTATCTTGTCTACATACAAATGTGATGCTACCCTTAAGCTACATTGCTGGCAGCTACATTGCTCCGTTGTCGAAAATCTGCTATACACTCTGTTTTAAACAACCCCACGTTAGATTTCTCGAATATCACCAGCAAAATCACATCACTTTGTAATTCAATATCAAAACTGCACTATTGAGAAACTTTTGAATTGATCAACAACGGATAATTCAGTTAATTGATATCACTTATATGCAGTACATTATAAAGTTTTAAAGTGCTCTGCCGCGTCCCCGTCTGCCTGCACAGAAAATAGTATTTGTACATAACAAAAAGCCAGGTAACTATATTGAATCGAGCTCAAAGGAAAACTGTGACAGATAATTTAATCGCTATTCCCTTTAAGTAAGCAATCACTTCGACATTAATCAATTCTTGTGACAAATGTGTATTTTTATTACTTACTAGTTAACCCGACAAACGTGGTCCTGTCTTAACTTTACTTATACCTTTACCACGAACTAAATGTTCTGACTATATATAAATTGACATATAAACTCTTATATCTCAAGTTAGATCAAACTGTACATAGTAAGCATAGATTTATAACAGTCGGTTCCATAGTTCAGACGTCCACTCCGGATAAACACCGTGACCCGAAACTTTTATATAATCGGATATTATAAGTTGTAATTGTATAGCTTTACGAGTTTTGGTTGACCATCTTATAAAATTATATTATCATCTTATATTATTACTTAATAAATAATAGAACGTTGTCAGTTATGTGTAACAGGTAGCCCTATTCATAGTTCACTTAATTGTTATGGACAATTACGGTCTCCTACATTGGGCCGATTTTTATTTAAATTTCTGCCTCCCCCGCTTTATTTGAGTTCACCACGGTACAGGAGTACCGCAATTCTATAGCTGCGAATGTATATATATTATTTATGCTACGCACCATACTTATTGATATGTAGCACATAATGGTCTTTCTTTTTTTAATAATAATAAATTCACACAATATCTCAAGCATTAACCTGACTCTGAGACAAGTAGCTTAAAACACTCGTGTTGCGGACATTTGACAACAGAGGAAATATCATTCATCATATCATATAAATATTTGTCCTGAGTGGGAATCGAACCCACGATGCTTAGCGCTTAAGACAGGATCACGGCCATCTGTGCCATTGGGCCCGTCAAGTAATGCACCTCGTACGACTTATATAATGATGATCACATAAGCGAACTAATGCCCAGTTTACGAAATGTCGGAACAAATGGTCTATAATAATTTTTACGAATGTTTCAATAATTCTTTGTTTTTAATGTTCAATCATATACACGACAGCTACTGTGTCTCTAATACTTTCCTAAAAACTCAATTATTCTGCATACATTCATAAAATTCCCATGGCCAGAAAGTTTCGGGCAACGGTGGTTATGAAATAAAGCATCATCTGCATTTCGAATAAACTTTTTAGTAACCTCTATTCAAAGGGTTTGAGCGAACTTTACGAATTTTTAATCTACACCATTGTCTCCCCTCGCCAAATTATGTCTGCATTTTGTTATTTTTTCTTTCAGCTTGGCAAATGTGATTTAATTTAAAACAAGTATAGTGTAGTGGCGACAGTATTAACATGACTGTGACTTCGTTCGTGGAGAATTTTGTTACGTATGTTTATAGCGATGGAACTATAGAGCAGGACCTTTCTTAATTTTCTGGAACTAAGAAAACATCTTATATGTTATTCCGGCAACAATATCATTAGATCCGAGAGTAATCAGAATCCGTTTAGCATGTCCGTGTTTAAAATTCAAATAGCTATTAAAACTTTTGTATATACAATTTACTTTAAAAGAATATTTTGATACAGATTTAACCTACGTTTTTCGTCAGGTCAGGTCATTTAGGTCAGGTAAATGCTGATCAAAATTCTAGTGTTTGTTATGCGTTAATTACTGACTAAAATTATTACATTCGTAAACCAAACGAAGGCAATTGACATCATTAGTATAACGAAATACATTTTACTGTTACGTACCCAAATAATGCAATAAATTAATTAATAGGACAGTAATATGAATACATAGTGCAGTAGTAATCATTAGTAATGGTAGTAATAGAATTAATTTATCCGTATATCCAGGTTGACCTGGCACTGCGCTGCCAGCTGGCAAAGAGGTAGATTTAGGTTCGTACAAGAATTTAGACTACTTTTTGTGCAAACGCTACGGCCAATGGCTAGGGCATTAAAACCATAAACTTAATTGCTGCTAACTTCCCTCTCCTTTAGTAACCAAGTTTAAACGCTTGTCCATTAAACTTAATGCTAAAAGCCGCCACCGATTCTACTAAAACTTTAGCTTAATACGAGATATTCAGATATCTAAAATATTATATTGGAAAAAGTAATTTTTCACCATCGCCATAATTTGTTTATAGTGCGGATTATGTCCTGCCTGGTAAAATAAACTATTTAAAATATTAGTTATGTGTCGGCTATATTTTTATGTGCATAATAAACATGCTACTTACTAAATGTAAGTGTCTCAACATAAACGGACATCTCCTTGAAAACTAATTTATTATGAGCCTCATGTATCCAACTGCCGAGTTACATATTCAATGACTGTGCCTACATTATCATACTTTCGTAGTTAAACGAGGGAATACTTGAACAGTTTGCGAAGTAGCAACTATGGTGTTTGTTCAGACGTTGTCTCGAAACACGAAGTGAAATAGCGGGCAGACCTAGCTAGTTACGAAACTTAGCGCTGTATCCTCAACTTGTTATTTGAGGATACTATCGATTTATTTGGCTGTGTTTAAAAATAGATTTGTGTTATTATTCGTATGTTATATATTATTATTCTAATTGATATCATGCATATTAAATTAGCATTTAAACGTAACATTGCAGTCGTTATGACTCTTTCCCTTTAAAGAAGTAAATTAGTACAAGGAATGTGTATCTATTAGTTAACTCTAGCTTATAAATAGGTATATCGACTGTACATATTTGTTTAATCCTTGTTCCGGGCATAAAGCTCGCAGGCGATGCAGTGAAGGCGGGTTTGGTATTTCTCCGGCCCGTGTCTCTTGGACTTTTAATCTAGGCGAGTCGAGTTTCAGTCGGTAATGAGTGTAGCGTCGCTCTCAGACATGCGGTCGCCATAATTGCCAAACTTTGCTCGAACCCAAGTCACCCTCACTCCTCCACTTGTCGCGTGCCATTGTTCTCATGGTAACGCGTGTGTTAGATGCCTTTACTTAAGCTACTTGTGAGTCCATTCCGGTTGCAACATAAATTTGTGATGTCATGTAACATTTATGCGTACATTACGGCCTTGTGCAGACGATAGACATGTTGTCTGTGATTGTTTCCATAAACGACATACACATATTATCTGTTGTTACATACTCGGTAACAGTTTGTCTGAGAGGGGTTAAATTTGACTTTCTAGTCAAAAGAAAGAGAGTATATGTCTATATAGACATATAGTTAATATCTTATATAAATAATATATCTATGTAGTACAGAAAATTACCTTGCATTAAATTTGCTCTTAATAAGCCTTAGTCAGCGAGCATGACATTCTTCGTTGCTAATTTATTCCTCAAAATAATTATAAAATGAAATAACTATGCCCAAGAGCTAGAGGCGTATTGAAGCGCAATTGGGCGTAAAGCTATTTAAATCTGAATAGGGCATTGTGAAAGCGCGTCACCTTGATTCAGCGACGGCGTCTCGCCCTTAATAAAGTTAGAGTGCCGTCGGCTGCGGACACCCACTCGGTCCACCCACCGCTGCCTCCGGCACATAGCCGAATCATCTTGAACGCTAACTAAATGCTCCGCTCGATCCTCTTTATACACCGCTACCCGACACGTGTGCAATGAACCAATCTATTTGAACCAGACACAAAGAAATGTAGTGCCTTTGATGATAACTACCTCGACAAAGATGTGTGCGAGACGTTCATCCAGCTTTCACCTCCAACTAAAATAGAAATGGTGATACGGGTATTCGATTCAATTCACCAGCATAATATCTTGCGCGTTGGAAGTAAATGCGATGTCGTTTATCGACGTAACTATATTCTTTTGAGTTACGCTTCTATATAGTTACTAATTTAATTATATTGACACAAACAATTTCGCTTCATAAAATTGTATTTGTTTGTCTAGTTGTAACTTGTTTCTAGGCTAGTATTTAATTAACGGTAACAATAAAATTATACTCGTGTTTGTGATAATTGTAACGAATGGCCATTCCATAATTGATTTTCCTACCACCGAAGTTACATATTGTGGAGATTTTTTATGAACCTAATATAAGTCGTGAATAACGTTGTTTTGCTCCGTCGCATCAGTAAGAAAGGAGACGATGTCAGAAGTCAGCAGAGGCGCCTGTTACGAAAATATCGGCTGGGCGTGTTGCGAATCGGACAGAATACGTGATGAGGGAAGTTATGTTCTATACTAAAATACTTGTATAACGAAATGTATTCAGAAACGAGTTATACAAGTTGCGTCTTCAATACGTGCTGGAAACTTTTATTTTGTTCTGCGCAGTCTTTAAATTTTTCCGTTCTACTCTGCAACAATAAATTAACGTGTAATAAAAAAGTCGAAACAGATTATAAATCGTGAAGCACGCCCGGGAACGATGCGCCGACGGTCAATATTGCTGGCGTCCCCATTAAAATCTAATTTGCTTTAAATTTTACTGCGCGACTTTCTGTGTTACAGCTTTTCTTTTCCATTGCCACTTCTTGGATAGCGAGTTTTATTTCCGCCTTAGTTTGCAAATGAACTTAAGTTTTTTTGTGCTTATAACGAAATGAAGGCTGCAATTAATCTCTTTAGTTATTATATATATACGTGTATTTGCAAGTTCATCCCAATTTAATATCACACAAATGTAACGTTGCGGATTTATGCAAACGAAGTTATTAAAAGATAGCTAGTATTTAATTTGTTCAGTGTAATGTTTTAATTAAAATATTTGCAATGCTCTCGTAATATTTGTAAAGCGTAACAGTGTAGCGCGACCGTTCACCGCGAAACGGAAATTCACAGCCCTTCCATTTCTGGTTATGCGCCGATTTATATTCTGCGCCCACTCGCCGCCTGAGAAATCTCATGTTGGAGGTGCTCTTTCAATTTGAATCGGAACACTCGGATCGGGGAATAATGTATTTCGATATCGACCCTCCGCTCGCAACGGATCCTCCTGTTTATCGCCGCTTTCATTTATTCGGGCGTCGTCGTTCCTTTATTTTTTCAACACAAACTCGGTGTCGCGCTGTTTATACGACGCGCGATACTATTAGCAGGCTCTTTGTTATGAGACGCAGTCAGATTGCGTCGCACTGACTAAAGGATAATTGAATTGTCACAACACACTACCGCATTTGTTCTTCAAAAATTACATTAGGGCTTCATTTTCCACGCCAAAGGAATCGCATGTGTATAAATCGAAATGTATTCCGTTCATATTTGCGTTGGAAGTGTGTTACTCGAGCGTTATGCGAGTGTCAGTTTGCGTGCATAGTTGTTAGGGCGGATCGTTACTATACGGTTTTGTCAGATATTGCGGTTGCTGATGCTGTCAGTGTTGCGGTGGACAACCACGTATCATTCCGAATATTATGTTCCGCAATTAATTATTCACGGACCTATTGGGATATAGTAAATTGGTAACTATCCACTGATTAATATAACTGCGTTACTTTTTGATATACATAATAATCACGGTACTTTTAAACACTATAAAGTACTCTTGTCACCTGCTTGATATTATATGAATAGATAAGATTCAACAACTCATACAATCAACAGTTTTAATTTGACTATAAATATCCCTTAGGTATTATTATCAGTTATATGTCAATAGATTAATATGACTGGAATATGGGAACACAATATAATATAAGAGAGTTTATTAAGAAGTTAGGGTAAAAAGTAATCGTATCCAGGATATATCGGTGGTCGGTGCCTCATCTAGCATTCGAGTCGCGATACGGATATCCTGCGGGCCCTTAACCCGCGCCCTATTTCTCCTATTCCAAGGACTATTTACGTCGTTTTGTTTGATAATCTGCTATTGTTTCGTAGGGCAACGCGGCATCCCTGCGAGAATTATGCGAGCTATCTATTGGGAACGTGAACGGCGTGCGAATATGTAATGAATAAATAATGCAAACTTGTCTGAGTTACGAATGATAGATTTGGGAACTCGTTACTTCGTGTTTACTTTGATGCTGGAGCATGGCATCTATTTGCATGGACCGGCTCTATCGATCCGTGCCTGTGCCGGCTGCGGGTTAACATAAAACAATTTTCATGAACTCAGCCCCGATATGTCCTTGGCGTGACTCGTCCGCTAGATTCATGAAGCCTTTTCATTTCCGTTTATATGTCTATTTGTATTCTCTCTTCCTTCGTGGTTAGAGAAATCTCTAAACAGAGATGCTCTTTCAATTTGAATCGAAACGACCGAATTGGCGAATAAAATTTATTTGAAAAGCGCTTTTTTATTCATTTTTTATTCAGTTCAGTCTTGTATGTTTAACGTCCTCCGGGTGTTTCCTTGTTTTTCCCGCTATTTTATCATGATTTTCATCCGAATAAATGGGCATAATATGTAGGTTTGTTTTATGTTATTAATTATTATATTAAAATCAAAACACTTTAATTTATCTTTATATATAATTAGCGAAGATTTTCAAAAATAATCGCTGCAGCAACATTAAAGTAGAGCACCGATTTTCCAAGAACGATTGTAGAATTCAATAACAGTTAAATGGAATTCGATAGCTTTTCAAATGGAGCGTTAATGGCCTGCAGGTTGCAGTTACTGAAGTTAGATTATCGCTCAACAATTATCGAGAAAGCAGTTCAAATGTAACCAACTCAATTTAGCTTTAAGGCCCTCGCTGTATAAAGTAAGTTTGCTCATGTAGTATCTGAACCGCAGTATATAGCTGCTGACGCCGCGGCGAGCGCGTGACCGCCGGTGCAATACTCGGCTCTGCTTTAGGTCCCTGCCTCGACTCAAGCGTCTTATTGAAATCTAATTTTCGTTAATCCCTACAACGAGCCTGTACGAAGCGTAGCTATTTCCGTTAATATTGTCATTGTTGTCGCTTAGTTTAATGCTATTATATGGATATTACTTTTAGTTTAATGTGCTAGGGCGATATAAACTTGAGTTTATTCTGTTTTGGTTTAGATTTATAAAGGTTTTGGTTTCGGTGTTAGGTAAAATTCTTATCGTTGGATATTATGATAAAAAGTGGTTTTTGTAGACTGACTTGATCCAGTCTTTGAACGAATTTTCGTATTTTTTTCGAATAGAAAGAATATGTTGTGTGAAAGGTTAGATGTATAATTCATTGATGCTTTGTAAAAAATCCTGAAATATAGCTTTGCTTGCTGGTTGAATATATCGGAATTAATTATATCGATCATTAGTAATTAACAAATTATGATAACACCTACTGCAAGCTGAAAAAATAAAAATTTTGCTCTGCTAGTAATTTTAAGGTACATACTTTCTTTTCTTTAATATCGATTTGAATAAGGTTGTGTTGGAATTTATCTTTTTGTCTTTTTCCCGCTCGACCCATTACTCTAGAGCGAGATAATGGCATTGGAAATATTTATTGTTACATTCCGCCTGAAAGCTCTGTTAATCGTTCGTTAAATTTTTGGATGAATAGAGAAAAAAGTATAATCTATTGTCATAGTAGGCGCGTAGTACTTGCGTTATGGAGTTTTATGGTCCAATTTGTGTTGCCTGAGCGCTGTTTTCTAGTGATTGGTTTAATTTCTCCGCGAGCAGCGTGGGTAGCCTCGTTCGGAGACATATGACAGGCGCTTAATTTACTCGCGGCTTCGCCGCGTGCCGCTCGGAGCGGTCTTGCGGCGCTAGGCGCTACAGTCTGATTTATGTTATTTGCACGTAAAGCGGAATTAATGGCTTTATTACTCTTCTCTGTTTGCTGATCTCGGATTCCGAGCATCGTGCGCGTCCACAGCTCAGCCTAAACTACCGAAAGCGTTTTCAAATGAGGGAACTTGTAAACACGTAATGTATTATGGTTTTTGTTATCTGCAGAGACGAGTCCTTTAATGTACCCAGATAATATTTCTGCTTTTATAGAGATTTTTATATGTTTAGTGCTGAAAACGCTAAAACAGTAAAGAAGAATGAAGCTCATAATAATATAAGTTAGCTAGAGTTTCATATAGGACGTCATAATTCTTTTGTAAGTAATATTACGTGTGGCACACAGCGGCTCGCAGGTGAAAAATTTGAACGCCGGGCGCCGGCTCGTTGTACCGCAAGCTTAGTGTTTTATCTCGGCTTAGCGTTACGAGGATTTGTGGCCCGCTAAGTAAGGTTTTATGCCCCCGGAATGGTAGCAACTTTACTCCCCTGATAAAAATGTATCTTCGACGCTCTTCTCAAGTTCATGAACTACCTTTACATTTTACGCTTTGTTTATTTATTTACTGCCAATGGTAGCTGCTATTGTATTTAACGAAATAGCGAGTCTCCTTTATTGGCACGCATTTGCCAGTAAAGGCTAGATCAGCGAGTTTAAAGCTAGCTACAGCTGGGTTTCCTACCGGGTGCCATCCAAGCCGGAATCACGAATCGTAAATAACCTGCCTCGCTCTTGCATTATTTATTGATACATTCTGAGTTATTCGTTACCATACATTTTATTATAACCAGCCTTTGTTCATTTTTGTTAAGTAGCTTCCACCACCGTGTGTTCCACTTGTGTGATCTTGTTTAAAGAGTTTTATATCGGTAGAGTTGGTTCAAATTGTTCAGACCCATATGCGGGTTTAAAAGGTTTTGGATAGCGATAAAGCTACATATATGACCGTATATACGCACGTAAAATGTTCGGAACCAAGTGTTGTATAGAGGTAGCCGCGTGGAATGCAGGTGGCGCGCCGTTCAGTGTTGTATGTCTGCGTTGACGGTCCGAGCTCGCAGGCGGCAAACCCTGCCGCAGCTTCGAGCGTGCGTACGGAATGCGGAATAATCTATGGTTACACTTTGGTTCTCCCAAATAATTCATGCCAGCTCTTCGGTAGATGCTACTATATTATACACAGCGGCACTATAAAGACTTATGTTCATGATAATAATGAGATAACAAACTTCTACTAAAAGATTTTGATTTTGTTACTATGGATAGAAACTACGTGTATTTGTATTGTTATTTTAATAAAAAATATTGAAAATTCATTCCTGTCACTATATTATTCAGACATAAACGACACGATTTTGTCTCTACATGTAGCTCCTCAGAAAATTATAGGATAGGTGTAACATATCAGAAAGCTTTTGAAAAATAGACTACGTTTGAGAGTCCCAGATCCACTTGAGAATACGCTAGGTCAACAAAGCCTCGGCGTATGTAACATAATACGCTAAATTACTTTGATCTCGAAATTGAACTTGTCATTCAAAAAATCGGGACATCAAGTCGACTCTCGATTTTACTATCGGCAAATGTTCGGTTTACTTATTCATTTTTGATGTTCGTAAAAGGAAGTGAACCCGTTTCTATCCACAAGTATTTACACAGTGTTAATAACTTACCGTGAGTGTAAAATTGTTTATACTATACTATATTGTAGATACATGATGTATTTTGAATTCTATGTTGCCGACTAAAATAAACTACGTCTCTATGTATACTCATTATTTCGGAACTATGGTTCACGGAGTTTGTTTAGATTTCATGCGGGGTGAAAACGGTGAAACAAAATAATCAAATTCATCAGCCCTTTGTCTTGGCGCTCCTCTGTTAGCCCGGTCGTCGGACGCGAATTGTCTGTGTCGATTGTTTACTTCGTTAGCCGTGTCTATCTCTACCCGCACACACGCTGCCTCAACTTTGATCGCGTTGTTCTCACTAAAGTAAATATTTTTTCTTGACTTGACGGTATGAAGCTCATACTGCGCGGTATTAAGTTGAACTGAAACGCAATAAAAACTCGAGCACTAAACTGATGTTAGCGTTACATTTCTTAGTAGTAGTAATAGGCTTTTCCACGGAAGCTTTGTAGATGGCGCCACCTGCGTCCCTGCAGCCCCGCCTCGTGCAAATTTATGAACGCTTTCAGCGCTTTCAACCTGTGCCACCTGACCTGGCGAGCGACATTTTGCTGGACAAATGTGTCCTTGTCTCTATTTATATTGGATACTTATTCTAACTCTGTTGTTCGCCTTTGCAAACCTGTTCGCATGCTGGGATACACTGTCTACTGTAAAGTACTCAATGGTATAGTTTACGATTTTCCGTAAGAGAACAGTTCGTTATAAGAAAATGTATTAGGTTAATAGATGAATTTCAAAGGTTAAACTTGTTTTTAAGTTTTGGAATGAAATGAATCAATATATTCGTTTATTACTTTCTTATAAAAGTACGAAAGTTAAACGCTCCATTTATCTAAGTTCTTCATTGGAATCTTATTTAAGATAGAGCTTAATTGCAATGGAATCTTTGCTCGCTCTCTTATAGAAAAACTTTTTTAATATCAAGCGTTACGGGCTGTCCCTTCGATTGGAACACCTATCAAAGACAGTGAAAACAAAGGGATCGCTTTATGAAAGAAACGTAAGTAGAATCTTAGTAAGATATTGGTGATACTTATGAGTTTCTTACACACATCATAAAACATTGACAAAATAGAAATATAGAAACAAAAATATCTACTTTATAATTTGACATTGGTAAAATAAACGTTCTTCAAATCGATAATGTTGTACGATATTTAAATATAGTTGTATTATTTGTTATTATCTTATAAATAAAGAAGACTACGGTTTGTATAAAACTATACGTACTTAAAATAATATCTGCGTAGACAGTATCATAACTCGTTGTTAAAGTAGAAGAATGTTATATACAGTTGAGAGCCATAAACGTGGTTCGAGTGCAGTATTATTCTAACACTAGAGTTGCAGACGGTGCGTGAAGCGGGAGCTGGGATACTGGGAAGCGATTGTGGGGCTATCCGACGGCTCGTACCGGCTAGATTTACTTTACACAGATACGCTCGGTAATGTGCACCTCTTGTTCTCGCCACGTCGCATCCTGCGCCGCTACACCATTAGAGATTCTCTATTTTTCTTTTTAGAATGCAATTTATGTGATCACTACCCTTTTACTTTGCTGCCGATCAGTAAAGTTGTAAATACGGGACAAACATTTTTAAAAGTTCTTCGCTATAGTAGTGAGTAACTAATGAACCGGTAACTACTTATTACTAATTATAAGTTTCTTTATTACGTCCAGTCAAGTATATACCACATATAGTACATTCATAGTTTACTATCCATAGTAATATTTTGACAAAAAATGTCTGTTACGTTTTTATGGGTTAACGGATAGACCGATTTTAATGAAAATTTGGCGTTTAGAACTAACGAGTTAAGAGTTCCCGAGAGACGCGATATTAAATGAAGTACGGACAGAAATAGACGCTGAAGCTTACAGCATTCAACGCTCATAGTTTACAAATTCAGACATTGCAGTAATTACTTTGTTTCAAGTGTTCATCCACCGTCACGCACCTAAATTTCTCCTGTAAATGTGTCCACGAACAGTGATGATTAATATGCAAGTGATTCGCTTGCTTCCTTCCTTTTACACCAGAAAAATACCTCTGCACTTACTCCAAATTTCCATAACGATAAAATCAATTCTATCAGAATATATTAATGCGGATGTTCGAACTTAGCTAAGTTCGAGATATCGGATGCTATTTACATCCAGGATGTTTGCCAACGTTTATATTTTCCATTAGAGCCGAGCCCGTGTAAGTTTAAGTTTGCGAAGTTGTTTTAAGTATTCCCAATCGCAGAGCCCCGACAGCGAGCTGTGGCCGCCACACCACGCCTCGGGAAATATCGCCGGGATGCCACAAAAACTTCACCCCCGATTTATTATTACTACGATGCTAATTAAAATAGCTACGAATAGATTACCGCGTAGCTTCTGGCAGCGGGCGCTTAATGCGCTGCTTTTACGACGTCACGCTTTATGCTCTCTCATTAGCGCCGTCTCCTGACTGTTTTTATGAACACACCGTTTTTCCACAGACAGTTTTCTTTTCTTCTTATTTGATTAGTATCAGCAAGTTTGTGGAAGTTTCGCTACGCTATTGGTTATGTAAATGATTTTTGTGTAAACTTCTACTAACAACCGACGTTGGAAAGTTTCCCACTAAGAAGCTTATGTGAATAGTGGTCTTCTCTGCTAGAGTATAAGTGAACTGTATTAGCCCACTTAAACAGTAGGAGATCGATTAATTGTACCCTAGAAGCTAAAATGTCTGTACGCTTGACTGGACTTCATTATTTTCGTGAACACACGAGATTTATTGCCGTCATTCATATGCATTAATTTGCTAATTTCCATGTTAATTTAAGGTATCGTATCCAAATGTAAGCATTTTAAGTAACTGAATGTTTACAAGGGTTTATTATTCGAAGTTTTTGTGTACTTATATTAATTTAAATAAAAATAATATCGTATCAGCGTTATGTTTGATCGCTCCGATTTGAATGATTTAGTTAAGATATTTTCATTAAGGTATGAAATTTCGAATATATAGCAGATATATAGCAGAAAAATAATTATTTTTCTGCTATATATCTTTACAGTAAATAGGTCAAACTAAATATGATATTTAAATATACGTAGTCATCAGTTAATACAAAGTAGGATATGTATCTATAAAAGTCAATGGCGCTCTTTAAACTATAGCAAAATTTTAAGACATGGTATTAGAATATAATTCATTTATTTATTAGGTTAAATTCCAGACTCGAAAGCCATGTAAATGAATATTAATCTATGTTCGATATTAAAACATATTTATTTCTGAAATTACTGGTCTAATCACAGAGTAACAAAAAACATTGTTGTACATTCACATGCCGGCACTTCTGACATCATATTCTCACAACAAAAATCTTCAAAACAAAACCTGAATCTCATAATTATACCAGCAAACAATGTAACAGCTAACAAACAACAAGCAATGCGAAACAAGAAAATGAAATTATAGCACTAGTAATTACATGGGTGGTGGGTGGAAACATAGGACAATAACAATAAAATAATCCAATGTCATAGGCGGTGATAATGGCCGCGGTCGCTCGTTAGCGGCGCGGGGATTACCTATTGTTAATGTTTTAATTTGTGTCCGTTCGTCCGCTCGCCCGCTCGCCCGCCACCACCGCCGCTACATACCGCCTCTCCACAATATCCAATAATGTTATATTTTTCAATGCTAGAGTACAAAACAGTATATTTAAAGTCGTATCGTTAATGTACTTATTATGTTTTAAGTTATGCTCCCAAATACATTAATATGTCTGTATTTTATCACGAAATTTTTATTCGATCTAAACCAGGTTATTTACACAGAAGATATGCCATACTCTATGATTGCAAATGGAATAAATAGAACAAATGTCTCTTGTTTTATTGTTCTGCAATGTCGTGCCGAGCAGAAGAATGAACGACGTCATCGACTTTAAATCCTCATTATTTCAAAGACATAGTTTTATAAAGTCGTAATTCTCAAAGGCTACAACTCGCCCGCCCGACTGTGACCCGCGCCGGGCTACGTAGTCTTTGTATCAAATTTTCGTAGCCAAGAATTCCGTAGAATTAACAGGGCTTCATTCGCAGTTTTATTTTGTATTTGAATTCTAATAGAACGAAACTAATTTATCTATAACACGCACAAAACAATTCTGGTATTATATTGATCGTAGTTAATACATATTTATGTCTGCTGAATTTGTGGCACGCTGACATTTATGGTCGGCCGTGTGTGTACCCTAATATCTCTTACACGCCAGTTTAAACAGATACATATATCGCCATATTAGATCGCAAGGCTGCCGTCTCATTTGACCGGTCACGCTTAATAGAGGACAGATTTGATATGACTGCCGCCTAACATGTAGATTACAGCGCCATAATACTCGTTGAACTAGCTTATATTATACACTAGATTTTTGTATTGTACAACATTATGTTGTATGTAATTTCGTTAGTATCGAGGGTATCTGACCTCGTTTCCACGTGTGTTCTACGAGTTTCGGGCGCACGTAACTTTGCCTTTTCGCAGCTATTCTCACTGAAAGCCGGTGCCGACCGCGCTGCCCCCCTTACCGCAAACTCACACCCTATTGTGTCCATTTCTACCCTTTACAACTACTTGTTTTACCTACCTCAGTTTTCACAAAACATAGGACACTACATTGTTATATTTTGCGTTTATGTCCTTAGGGTGCTATTGTGTTTCATTAAAACTCCTTAGCAGCAGTAACGGAGCCCTTGAGGTTTTATTTCAGATGTTATTTTACTGCAGTCATTTCATTTTATTCAGGGGTATTAGAATTATATCTACAACCTCCGATGTTTTGTTTATTTTAAGATGTGATTTTTCCGTTTCTGTGAATAAATATTATATATTTACTTATAAAAATTACGTGTCACGGTGTTTGTCTAGAATGAACTTCTAAACTACTTGCTCACTGTATACAATTTGATCCATCTTGAGATATAGGTTAGATAAAATTTTATAGTTGGCATATTTATTTCATGATAAACATAAGACAAGACAACGTCTGTCGGGTCAAATAGTCATATATGACCCGACAGATGTTGATATATACGACAGACGTTAAGACGGTAATATATATATTTTTTTAACAATTACTGAAATTTTCACACAGATAAAAAATATTTTTTAAGTTTTTATTAGTATTCACTCTACCTCTACATGTGGAAATTCAAAATAGTTGTAAAGTTGAATAATTATAAAAAAACAATACGGACAGATTAAACATAACAATATAAAAATACCTGGCACTGTCGAATGATCTTCAAATAAGATAGCGACCGCAACGCGCGTCCCTCGGCGTGGCGTGGGTGCTTAATTTACTGCCACGGCAACGCCACGAGCACGCTCCATATCCACACCGTTATTGCCAACTTGAAAGTAAGAATGGCATACACATTTCCTTCATATCTTCAGAATTTAAGCGTCTGCCCACTTTAACGTTGCATTTCTCTTTTTATGCGTCGAGATTCTTTACGTCTTTGTAGAGATTTCTTTCAAGATATCACGTAGTTTTATTTAAATCTTTTTAAAGGTATTTTCTCTGTTTGCTATGTCTTTTTAAGTAGAGTTTCTGTTTGCAAATAAATAAAAGTTCAAAAGGGAGTTATAGATTCCGAACTAAGTTTAGAAAGAAAGCAGACATTATTTTATTTTAAGAAACCCAAAGTTTTGTTTTCACAGTAGACTTATGTTTAAGCTATGTGTAGTTGATACAGATCACTTGTACTTTGTTTTATATATTGAACATCCAGGATTGAAAAAAGGTTTTACGGGTTGTTACATTAGGCGCAAAGTAAGTCTGTTTTATCAGGCCACACAAAGGTGCGCGCTTACGTTTTGTCACCTCTTCGAGAAGCTTACCCCAGTAAAAGGAGCGAAGGCATTTTTCATGACTTTTCCACGCGGGTGCATTTCACCACTTTGCCTCAATGGGTTGCGAGGCTCCTAACCTTTGCGGCTATCAAAGTGCTTTCAGTTCTATATCTGACTATGTATGCATGGTTGTGATTGACATATTTTAATTGTTCAGATTCAACGTAGTACCAAAGACAGACTAGGTATTTTTATAAGTTATCATGAAATAACTACCTACGTGAAAGTGGTTCCTACTTCCTGACTTAATTACTTCCAAGAGCGAATATAACTTGGTAATATAAGCAATTAGAAACTTATTTGACGCTGCCGGTCCGCTTGTACCGCCTCAGGCACAGGAATCGTGAGCGGGATGAACCATTACGTGCTTGCGAAGAACTTTTCCTTTTAAAAGTCGTCTCTTACACTTTCAAACTTATTATATTGGATAATTCTGCCAAAAATATGAATACGATGGGCATAACTTTAGTAATTTTAACGAAACGGGGAAAAATTCCGCCGATTACCCTTAAAAAATGACCCCCCGGAGGCGTTTAAGCCAAATTACTGCTTTATGAAAATCAGCCTTATTACGTTAGAATGAATGTAATCACGCTTAGTTACCTTTGCAAATACCCTTTGAACGGCGACATAAATAAAACATGCTTTCATAGTCAAAACATATTTGATTTATGTCATAGATTATAATATGTATGTTCACATAGACAGCGTATTTGGAGTGGGAAATTGAGAAAAATGTATGTTCTTAAACAATAAACAAAAGAGCAACAGCGATAAACATGGATGTAATATGTCAGCTTTTATGTAGATATATTGAAAGATCAGCTTCATCAATCGTCGCCGGACCAGTAATCTGGGCCCCAGACATTCATTTTCCCGGAAGTCGTAACGAAGTTGCTAGCATCATAAATAACTTTACATGCCTGCGTAAATAGCCACTAATTTAGGCACAAATAAAAAACTTAACTAGAGGCAAATTCACAGTGAGCATTTGAATCTCTCTGGCCTTTTTGTTGTTATTTAGTGTTAGAGCCGACAAAGCCAGTTAGAGAGGAATTTACTCCATTATTATTTGTTCTTTTCTTTACTTTTGTTGTTATAAAACTCCGAACCTTTCTAAAGTACATTTTAAACAAAAATGGTACTTTAGAACTTGTTGTTATATAAAAATCATCGTTGGTATTTACAATTTTGTAGACCTTTCGCTTCTTAAATGGCTGTAAAACAAATATTATATAGATTAAGAGGTACTCTCTAGATAGTGTTATTTCTTATCGCGAAGTCGAGCTCGTTGCTAAATACTGGTAGTTACAATAAAGCTGAAGCGCACAGCTCTATTCGCGTCGCCTATCTACTTGTATTACCAATTATGCAAAGCGTCTTCCGCGTTGCGGTGCGCGGGCGGGGAGATCGCGGGGCGCAGGCAGGGCGTTCGCTGTCGCGCTCTTTCCTCACTCGTAGCGAAATAACGACCTCAATTTGCATAACAATGCTCGTCACCCTTATTCCCCACTAGCGACTTTCGCAGGCTACGCGCCCATGTCCCATCGGACTCGACACCTTTTTTGCTCGTAAAATCTGTCCAGTGACATTAAAAGGTGCGTTATATAAGCTTCGGCCTGTTGAAAATCCATTTAAGTGTTGTTAAAGCGAAACAAACATTTTATTGATTACGGCGAAGCTGTAAACGGTGGGATATCTATTTCGAGCAACGGAACTCGTTTTGAGTTTTGATTTAAGGGCGTTATTGGTGAGACTGTGATCGGAAGCACGGGCGCAACAGTGCGCTGCGCCTCACAACTCGCCGCTGCCGCATGGAACACTTTCAGTGCCGCTCGTAACTTCTTCCTCCAACTTTCTGTTTTAATTGAATCAAAGTTTTCGGCTTTTTGTGGCGAGCGTGCCAGCCACGCACGCTTCCCAAACTTTCTTTATTAAATTATTGGAAGTTCAGAAACGTTCGCCTTTGAACGTGAATTCTGAAACGAAATTGGGGATAGTCGTAACTCACAGAAAAGTATTTATCCTCCACGGACTCCTAGTATCGGAGCCGAGGATAGAAATTGGAACTTTATGTAGAAATGGGTACAGCGAATGTATAAATATAATAGACCAAGTAACCAGCTGACGGTATAAATTTGTACAAAAGAGCAGCTGGAGCAGTCACAAGAGACGATTCAGAATTCGCCGAGTAAACAGTTCATAAAGATGTACGATTCTCTCCGCTAACGACTGAGGCATTCGTCCGGAGCATTGTTTTGCGGCGTAGCTTTATCTGGCGCGGAACGAGTTGTCGTTCCAGTAATTTATAGATCTTTCCCCGCCCCGGGCTCGGCGTAACGATTCGGCCGAGGAGCTAGTCTGCTAGCTCGAGCCCGCGCCGCCCGGTCCCCGCCTGAATGCTATTAACGGTCACGTAATAGACTGCTGACTCCTCACGTCCCGGATTCAAATTTGAGTAAATATGTCGCCGTCCGTTCTCTTATTGTATTGTTCTATTGTATTTACATTTACTGTAGGTTGTTCAGAATTCGTACGTGGACGACGGCGCGTTCCCCTGTTATCTAAAATTGTTTCTGTGAATAGGGGTCATTTGAGATTAATTTTCCGGATTTAAATTAAGGTTCTGTATTGTTCTGAAATAACTGTATTAAATTAACTACATTATATAAATTAGGTATCACTGTTACTTTTTTATGGTTTTTATCATAACCGTAATAGATATAAAAACGTCTTGTAGGATCATTTTGTTGGTCTTTTATGATCTCTTATGTCTGTATGCTCTTATTAATGCTCGAAGATATAAAGTAAAACACATTATGTAACACAATTCATTGTAGCATTTGATCTAACAATTTAGCATCAAGCAATGTATTACTAATACACACCGCTACAATTTACATATATAAATCTGCAGAAAATTCTCAGGCAATTTAGAACTCAATATACAAGTAAAATATTCTAGCGGTAATCTTTGAGACTTATTTCATACATTGTGAAATTATTCCCGTTTTTACATGCTTGCATGAAGCCCTCGATGGCCTACTCTGACATAAGTCAGAGTCACGATTTTTTACAATTTTACTCATTAAATAATCGTATTAATAATACGTACTATACGAACACATTCTAAGAGCCGAATCTATGCTCAACACTTACATCGATCGAACACTGCACTACTTCGCTATGAGTGAAGAATACTTTTTATAATTCTTTTGTGAAAATATCGTAATGTCACAAAAGTCCCCATACAATACACACACTGTATCTTTTAGCTGATACGTGTGTAGTAATCCAACGCTTGCATTAGATCCGCATTCATGTGTATACCTTTTTGGAAGCCGATCGCAGCGGATATTGGAGATTTACCTAAGTGTGAGGAGATCCGGCGAAGACTTTGGCCCGGAGCTCTCGTATTGAAACGTAGCGTCACACACAATGGACGCTGCTACTTTCAGTAATAGTTCCCTTCCCTGACATCATTTATCTTGTCGTCGTATATTTTCGTGGAAATTGCTTTATGTTCCATATTACCCAGAAGCTAACGCCAAAGTTTTGTAAAGGTTTTATGAAAATATCATTCTATCAAGAAAATGTAGATAGTATTTATTGGCCATATACTAAAACATTGAATCAATGTGCTAGTAAATTATACCTACTACTGCATAGCTTAATGTAGTGCGATAGTTTAGCAAACAAATGAGATTATTTAATTGTATGGTAGTATAAAATATAAATACGTTAGTATGTACATTATATTAGCATTTAATGAGCCTGATGCCGCAAATGGTAGTATTTTACTACCAAAATCTTGGGTAAAATTATTAAAACAATTAAAAGAATAGTACTAATAACGTGTAGCATTATATGCCTGTACTGAGTGTGGTAAGAGGCGACTGTGCGGAACCGACAAATGGCGGTATGTCCACCCGATACAAAAAACGTAACTATTGCAAAAGGACGGGAGGGATGGCCAGCAGCATTCACGTCGCTTAACTACGCTCTGCGATTGCCACCACGCTTAACCAGCGCTGAAGGTTAGTAGCAAATCTCCTGACTTGGGCAAGTCAATGTCCAGCAGTGGACGTTCTACGGCTACCATGATAAAAATAAAGGATAGAATGATAATAAGATGTATTTGAAGGAACCTTTGCTTAAAACAAAAAAAAACAGAAATTATGGTTTGTTCGTGAATATATAATAGCCACGAACGATGAATAATTTGAGAGACACTCAAAACATACTTGTGCAGACACGTTAGAGATAAGAAGTATTTATTAATATTATTCAAATGAATTGACATTGACAACCAATAGTAGTAACAACAACACTTTTGAAGGATATCATAACTTATCAACATTTTGCACCCCTAGATAAAAACTGGAACAACTCAAAACTGCAATTTAATGCTAGAAATTTATTCTACATGATTCGAAGAATAAAGTTCAATCAGGTTTTAAAACACGTTGCTTGTTGAAATCTTCCTAGAAGAATTCGTCAATTTGTTTAAATGAGCGGATTAATAGCGATGTTTCTATTAATTTGGGAAATTTATAATTTTGAGTTTTGTTCAATATATTGAATCCTTCATAAGTATAGTTGGACACTAGTATTATACTAGTTGTTGTTTGCGGATTAACTCGCGTAGAATCATGGAATATCGTAGGAATGTTGCCAACCTCGTAGATTGCATTTGCGGGAAGGTATTAATGATAGAATTATTGAAGTCTCATCGGCGAATACGGAGATACCCATATCTCTCGGGATTGTCTTAAAATCTTGTATAAATTGGTTGCTAACTTTTGTTCCGAACAAAAGGAAGCTCAAATTAGATCACTCATTTGCAAGACTAACTAAATAAGACAAAAGCTTATTTTTAATTGACGACGTCGTTGTTTCAAATGAATTATTTTTCTTTTAATTTTTTTAGTTTTTTCACCTTAAGTAGTATGTACTAATCCAAAATCCACTCTGCCTTTGTGTCAAAATTAATCAAAATTATTTGATTAGTTTAGGCTAGAAAGTATGTATAAAATTACTAGTTTTCACAACTTCCGTGTCGACTACGCTTTATATAAAATTTTAATTTTGTTTTCCGAAGATTGAATGTATCATTCTTCTTAAAGGTTTAAGGGAACCACATACGCTACATCAATATCAGATCATCGGTTAAGAAAGTACACGAAAAGATCGAATAATATTAGTATAGAGTTATATATGCATATTTGTACTTACGTAACGTATTAAAATTCTGGCCCGGACACGACTAAATGTAAAATTAATTATATTATACAATTTAAAAGTATGACCCGACTTTTACACTTCTTAATTTATTTTAATTAAATTCGGCGCAGAATTGTAAGACTGTCTAGTTTCCTCTTGGGATCGTCTTGGCTCGAGAGCACTCGGTCTATCTTTTTAAACTTTTATTTATTTTTTAATATATTCTCATATAATAAATGGGTATTATTAACAAGAGTGATTTCATCTTTTTGCCTGTTTTTGGTGTTACATATTCACAAGAGCAAAAAAATATGTTAACATCTATAAACTAAATAATAAGCGTTTAGATCTTTCCGGTCCCATAGCCTAGTAAAACTATTTGCCTTAGACGCGAAGTGTTGTCAATTTGATTTCCAGCTGGAACGTGTTTTGGATCCGTGTGGCCTATTGAGACGTCGCTAGTTAGACATTTCTGGTTTGTGGCCGAAGTTATACATCTAAGATTTGCTGTATTTATATTTATTCTGCTTGTTGTCCAATTTTTACTAAAATAAACAGGTAGGAGCATTTTTGCAACTGAGTTGATCTAGAAGTACTGTCTACAAAATAATGCAAGAATCGGCAGTTGATGCCTTTTCCTAATTCATAAATAAAGTGAATTGGTTCTCCTGGGTACGAAACATTGCCTTCATAAAAGCGTAAAAAGCTACAACGATAGAGTTAACGGTAGGGTAAGTGCAGCCGGCAGGTACGCCGGCGCGATGACAGCGCTATGACTCCCGGTGGGCCCGGCTGCGATCCTCGTAAATTGCGAATATTAGATTATAACTACGGAGTGCGGCCGAGCGGCGGGGCCGTCACCCGAATATCGAACTCCTGCGCTGGTTAACGCAGCCCGTGATCTGAATACACTTTTTGGTTATTCCCTATTGTGCCGTTTTGTCGCCTTCTATTTTTTGCTTCCTTCTATGATTTCCATCTTTAACGCTATACAGTGACTTTCGCTTCTATGTCTTTAAGATCAATTTGCTACACAAATATATATTCAGGCTATTTTTGTGCTCTGTAACAGTTTTGGATTGCTTTTCCAATATATTTGGTATCCAATCGCGTACAATATTAAACATCTCGTAAATATTCCAGATTTAAATTTTCGTAGCGTAATGATAGCCGAGCGAAACGCAGTGTAATATCTTGTTTATAGTGATCGCGACAATAACGGCATCTGGTGTGCGCACCGGCTTGCCCATTCCGCGCTCCGTTACGGCTTCATTAGGGCTCCCGCTACCCACGATCATTTGCCGGTACTGGCGTATATTTTGATTTTGTTGGTTATAATATACTTTAGTCCCGTTTTTTAAATTGTATATAGCTGGTTTGTTGTCAGAATTTATTCCGGTCGTCCTAAATTTTATATGTACCAAAGTGAAATCTTTTATTTTAAGTATATAGACGTTGTTTCAACAGTATTTAAAAACTCCTACTATTTATTATCAAAGTATATCCAACCTGTGAATTTACAATGAATAGAATTGCACTAATCCCTCGAGTAACAGGGCATACTGATAGCACCGACGCACTCCACGCGGCCCCTCACGTGCTCCCACAATTCCACATTCATTATAGCCCTTGAAATCTCCTAACTGTTTGCAGTCCAATTATACTTAAGTTTTATAACTATTTTCGCCTTTGTTTTCCTTATATTCTTATTACACTATTATACTTAATTATGGAATTTAAATATATTCATGTATCATCTACATAAATTATTTTATTTAATTCAGATTTTACATAAATAATAATGTAATTTATTACACGAATATATTTTACACGTAAATTTTACTAATGTAATATATTATATTAGTAAAATTTTCGTGTATTGCTATTAGTTTCGACTATAAGTTTAAAATAAAATTTGATGATTACAAGTTGATCTTAACATAAACTTCTATAAATATTAATGCATACTATTTAAATACCTAGTAAAAATATTTTCTGAAGGCTTCATAAAATATTTAACCTACAATCCTTTTCAATCCTTCCTTTCCAATCGATAACTATCCGTGTACTCTAAGATAATCAAAAGTATTCTAGTAATATTATAATTGCAATAGTTTGTTTTAATTAGTGAAATTATGTTAGTAACTCCTTCTTTTGGATGTAAGCTGATCAGATATAAAAAAAAGCATGACGGTTATTATTATTGAAGATCTGGAATAACAAACATGCACTTTTTATTCCAATAACATGTAGGCAACATGTTTTTGGGATATCTATACTTTTTATTTTTCTTTAAGCAATTGTACGAGAGGGTTATATAGATATAAAGTAATTTTGTCGCCAGCAAGCGATGCAATTATATTTGAAATATTACCAAATGTATTGGGGACGGTACACAACAGTCGAATTCTATGAAATTTCGTTTTAAAATGATAACGTCCACGAGAATCACTCTTATTTGAGTGTTACGTGTAAAGTAACTGTGCTGCGTATTAACTTCTGTAATTTGTAATTACAACTCATCTCAGTCAGACATATGGCAGTATCAACACCACCGCGTGTATAGAACTTAATTGCCAACGTGAAATGTAAGGCAAAAATGCATTATCGTAGCACGATCTTGCTCCAATTTAGCCTGGCCGCCTTTGAGAGCCTGCTGCATAATTACTCCGGGGCCATGGGAAATAGCTCACTGGCGTTGTGGGACTGCCGCGCGCTATATCACTGTAATAAATTAATCCTGATCAAAAATTGTCACTGCTACATTTGTATCTATAATTTATATCAGATTTTGATTAAAATATGGCTCCTGTAAGTGTGTAACAAAATATCAGTAAACAACATTGAAGCGGATGTTTTTGTAATATCGAACTAACAGGTTTTACAAATTTCATGCGACTATTTGTACTACAATATATGTAATATTTGTTTATTTCTTGTCTGCGAATTTGTTCCGGCTTGGTAACCGAACTGAGTGGACATATATTTACTCTCTAATCTTATACAAAATAACTTACACTACTTTATTTTAAAAACAAATAAAGCTGCTTTGGTACTCTCACTTAGTTTTACCACCAAACAGCAGTGTTCGCGTTCCTGTATTACAGTTTAAGGATGAGAGAGGCGGGGAATTTAATGAGTATTGTAACGATATCACGAGTGCCCATTATTTCTCTGAAAAACTAGGAATAAAAGCGAAAATTCCGTAGTCTCTGAGTACCCGATAGTATGTCAATAACTTGCAACTAACTGAGATTGACACAAGGTCGTGTCCTGATTGATGACAGTGTGATTTTTTTATTTAAAACGCCTTAAGCACCCTGTTTGGAAAGGGTTGGGTTGCGAAAATTTGTACCTAACTCACGAGTAACTTGAACGAAAGCTTTTGCGAAGTTTGATGAATGTGGACGCAGGAAAATAAATAAAAGAGGGGAGATTTTTTTTGAGCTGTACATTTTTACTGTACGGTATCTTATGGAAGTAGACTTAAAATATGAAATTTCACAAATTAAAGCATTGTTTTTATAATGTAAAAAGTAGGTTAGTGTTACTTTTTTTTCTTACTTATTAAATGGAAGACTAATCGGAAACCGACAACATATATAGAAAAACGTAATTAACCTTGTTAACATCATCCATACATATATCTGTCATTAATGAACTAAAACGGTATGATCGCAACTTCACAGTAATAAACAACAAATTGTCTCCTGCATAGTAACACAAAGTTATCATCATATCTGAGTTGAAAAGTTTCGCTAAGACAAATTGGAGTGGCGGTGGTAAATAAAGTTTTACGATATGCGCGGTAAGCAGCGTGCGCGTCGGAGCGGCCCGCTCGGCCGCGAGGGGATGTATTTGTCTAAAGTGGGTCGTATACCCTCGACTTTACTTTGCTGCACACCTGTACTAATTACTTTATCCTGTATATTGACATTATTTATACGACAACATTATACAACTAACTATTCCTCCTTCTTATATGCGCAAGTTTTTAACTTATACGGACCCGTATTTGCAATCGTCCACTGCAAAGTTCAAAGCGTTGTTTGTAAAGTTGCTATGTGGAGTATCTTTTAAAAATTCTTTTTATATAAGGCTACCGGGAAAAGTTCCACTTAGTTTCGTTCGTCGCTGTACCGTACCTAAGTGAGAACTACGTGAGCGGTCGGAAAGTCCAGGGATGCTTTCAAGACCTTTTCATAATAAATGTTAGCTGGAAAACACTTTACACGCGTTGAACACTGTTGGTTTTAATGTTATACGTATTAATCATATATGTTTTTGCAATTAAAAATGTTTTAAATGGTTTTAGTATTTACTAGTTGATAATTGAAATTATTAAAAAATAAACAACGTCTTTTATATAAGCCTGATTTACAACTTACGGATATGCTTAGTGTGTGTTGGGTGGTCCTTTGTCGGATCTTCGTCACAGCGCTACGTGAATTCTTATGAAACACGGATCTCGGCTTGGCACGGGGGCCGCCGTCCGCGGATCGTCCCCTGCCGCCGTACCCCCCGCCTCAACCTCCCCTCTCGACTGTACTGGCTCGGCTCCCCGCCGAGCCGCGAGCACGAAAACCGACTCTCCGTGAGCGTAGAGATAAAACGTATGTTCATTTTATTTCCACATTTGTCAGCGTTCGTTTTGTGCCCACTAACATAAATTGGACGCGGAGGGAAACCTCGCAGGTGAATGTAAAATAGCCGGGTTTTCCCAAGATAATACCGCCGAAATTTTACGACACCATTATGCGATTTATTGGCCGTGTCACATTCAGAAAGAATGATATTTCCTAAAATATTTTTATATGATATTCTTGTCGCCGAAAGGCACTTGGTATCTCTCCTACTTAGATGTAAAACCACCCCCAGGTGACAACGACAAAGGTTTGCGTGTTTAAAATATGTCCTGTAAATACGTTAAGTTTTAGTTCCATAATGGAAAGCATAAAATATTTGACTATCGTTGATCAAAACACAAAATACACACGAATCTGACTAGACGCGACGCGATACAAAACGTAACCTTAGTTTCACAAATTGCTACGAGTCAGACAGTGTTACAATCGAAAATCGTAGCTTTTTGACATGCGCTACGTGCGATCTTCACAGGCGAACGTTCGCCCACTGCCAATAACAGTTGTCCCGTACGCTAATGGCTGAAACAGGCGTTCAATTAAACGTGCCAATTTGGTTGCAGATAGCTCTGTTATATGCTGTGCATGCGATACAAGTCAAATGCCAGCCTTATCTAATTTGTGGGCTCTGAGTAAGTCAAGTAGCGTATAGAAGACGCTTCTATTTAGAATCTGACCACAATTGTAACTTACATGATATAAAATCCTTTTACTTTTTTTTTATCTCACAAAAGTTACGTACTAAACATTGTATAACGTTTTAATTAACGAATTAATTAAATGAAAGTTCTTACGGGGTTGATAATGAGTAACCGATAAGTACGTACATACTTATGTTTTTCATTTAATTTTAACGTTTTCATCTACACGTTACTTCCAGTAAGATATTTTAAAACAAAACGCACTCCTTATGTCAATCAAATGAATTGAGTCTTTTTAGAGTTCAGGATAATTAGCTAATGAAAACTCACAGTTAGAATAGTCCTTGTTCTACTTCATAAATATTTTCCTTATTGCCTGTTACCACGAGCTGCCGATAAATTTGTGTAAGGACCGACGTCACCTGAAATTTTATGGTTTCTTTCTTCGCCGTTCACCTGTTATATTTATTACAGCAGTACTTTTAAATCAATAGATAAGTACTCTACCACTTCCGAGAATAGATGGGGAAATCCCAAATTTTTTAACATGAATTAAAAATTATAAAAATCTGTTCCGTATTAAAATTATACTTGGAATGCTGGTCGCATACCGATATTGATATTAACAACTTTATACAATGGCATGTTTGATAGATCATACATCTACATATATAAAAGAAAGTCGTGCTAGTTACACTATTTACTACTGAAGAATGGCTATACCGACTTGCCTGAAAATTAGTGGGGTAGCTTAGAACCAGGAGACGAACATAAAATACTTTTTATTCCGTTCGACTGCGTCTCCGTATGATGAGACACAAATTGTCAAACAGAATTCCAGTCACTATAAAATGTGGTATAACAAAAACGCATCTAAATAAGAATGAAAAAACACAAATTATTTGTGATGGTTATTAATTATACTCACGGAAACGGAAATTAAGCGGTTGAAACCGCAGGGCGCCGCTAGATAAATATAAAAATCAAAAGAAGTTACCTATCGAAGCTTTTGTTAGATTTGGCTGCATACATCAAATATTCTGCGCACGCTGCAGAAAAAGTCAATAGTTAAAGCCTATATAGTTATAGTAGTGTGAATGTAGCTTTTTGACCCGGAATTCGATTTGTGCCACATTACCGACACCTGCGCGACAGCCGCAGTACCGACAGGTCGGAAAAACTCCTATAGTTCGCAGTAATCTCGCCGGCACACTCGTATCACGCCAATATTCACCTAATAAATACTTTCCCACCCTAGCATTTACTATGTAACTGCTGAAAGTTCGCAAACTGTTATTGAAAATGCGGACCCGAATAATTCACCTAACTAGTTATTACGATCGGGCCGTGTTTTAGCGTGAACCGGAACACGTTTGGAACGGGCAATTTTTTTGGTACGTTTATCGGCGATCATGATTGCCGATAAACTTTTAAAATAGAAATAGATTGCTTGTTCTAACGTCTAGATGTGGAACGAATTGTATCGATACTATCGACTTTAAATCGAAGATTACGTAAAAGTGTTTATAAATTGTATACATATATCGGTTATCCTTTAATTTTAGGTTAAAAATAAACTGATGCGTTGCTTCTGAAAACGAAGATTTATTTCGTTAATTTCTTACAAATATTATTATATAATTTATTATTTATATTTTATTATAACTTTACCTGAAAACGAAGAAACGACAATTAAAGTCTATTCTTCCACCAACTATTCTTATTTATCTATCTTAAATCACAATAATCTAATACAATGCTATTTTCATAACCTCTCAACTGACCATTGACCTCAGACTCTAGCGCTTGTCAGTTGTCAATGTCATTCAATGTCGTTCAAAAATTAAAGTAATATTATTTCTTTACATACATTATAATTTTAAGAAATCCTCTTTCCCCTAGTAAAAATGTTATCATATTAAAATAAATTATATTTCGCACACTAAACTTAAAGAGAGTATGAAAAGTAAGCTCCGCAGTTGGATGTTTGCAAATCCCGAAGAGTTGACAATGCGGGAAGCGTGCGAGGCGCGAGACTGCCAGTGTGCAAGTTGTAGGACGTTAGCGCTGTGCTCAGCGCAAAACCTCGCTGAGTACATTAACGTTTTCCGATATCTAAAGCGCAGTGCTCACTCTAAGAGGCGTGCGCCGAGCGGTGGCGGCGGTCCAGTTGAATAACAAAGAACTGCGTTGCTGAGATATTGGAGCACTAATGGACTCCAGGATTTATGAAGCTTTTCAGATCCATGTCGCTATTACTTATATCTGCGAGCTGCCCGTCTTATAATCCACGTCTTCTTATTTTCGCTAGAGCATAGACATAGTACTTGTCGTGGGAGTTTGAACATTGTGCGGGGGCTTAGTTCCACACAATCAATCAAGGCGGCTAATGTGGGTGTACCCTGTTGGTGCAAGCCGACATTACCTAACTCGCTGAACCAATCGATAATTCCATATCGATATGAACTGGCAAATTAAATCAGCAATTAAATGGCGAATATTAAATATTAAAGTGCAACAAACACTTTTATCTTGTGTCGAATTTCCATAAATTTAAAAGTACACCGGACGTCCCGTGTTGGCAAATTTCCATGCTGTGACGACCGGCGGACCTGTATTTCGTTTTGACTTTTGTTTCCAAGTTCCCCTACCCAAATTATGCAAAACGAGCTGCATGTTGTTCTTGCTGTTCTACGTGATAGATCATTGTTTGGAATTCTTTTTATCATCTGCAAATTCAAAAGAACACAGTGTTTGATACTTTTTTTGTATATTTTATACCACGGAGTCACAGTTATTAAGTAAAGCAATAACTTTAAAACTTCAAATACTATTACACTTGGAAGGATTATTTCCTTTTAGGCTGTGAAGTGATAAGTTTTCGTATGTTTTGCCTTCTCGGTTTTAAACAGCAAAAGGTACATTTTCTCAAATTTGTAAATATTGTTGTCTTGATCAATTCAATTTTATTGAGGTTGTTTAGGACAAAATAACGCGTCAAGCGCGGCGCGGCGCGGCGGCGGCACCGCGCTCTGCTGCCGCGGTATATGGCCCGTGAATAATCCTCCCGTAATACTCGACTTAATGGCTTGGAATTAAACAATTAGTTGTTTTCTTTCTGCCTCGTCAATGATGAAGCCTCGCCTCGATGCGGTTGAGCACCGGCTTTTGTAAAGGTTCGCCTTTGTTTTCATTTGCTTAGTCTTTAAAATGAACCGCTCTAACCTGCGATCCGAGTATTTCATATTCATGGAAAGTAATTGCTTTCTATTATTGTTAACAGCGGAGGAATAAATAAAAACCTTTCAAATCATCCCAGTGCTTAGCCTCGGTAGTTATGTCTCGCATAGTATCCACATGTAATGTTCATTTTGAACCGATACAGTTAGTAGTAACGATGTAGGTTATTGGCATGTTAATTACAATTTGTGTAGATTAGTAATCGACTGTACATCTGTTTAAATTATAAGTACCTAGTGCTAACGCATGTTTGCTATGTACGATCACTGTCATGAGATGTTATGCTAATAAGGTCAATCACGTCTTTGTCCAAGTAATCAAAATTCGCTAAAGTTAGCATTTATATAATCAATTCGTTGTGCACCATTAAAGTAGAAACATAAAAACATCTTAATAATTTCTTTAAGTTTTTTCTTAAATAAACGTGGCTATCCTCTCATCTTGAATTGAAGATCTCAAAGAAGGCCAACCGCTAATGAGATTGTTTGTATCACAGTTTTTGTTTGCGACGATAGCTCCCAGGGCTCGAGTCCTGTTTGTCTTAACGAGATTGATGAAAATAAAAAAATAAAACGAGTTTAAAATAAAGAAAATCGTGAAGCCTTCTAAACCATTTCCATTCTAAAAAACCAGTATTAATAGTTTCAATATACAAATAAGGTACCGACAGAGTAGAATAACCTAAGTGAAATGTACCAGGTGTAGTAAGCTATCTAAGGTACCGTAACCGACAGATAGCGGTACATCTATCCGAAGCTTTGTAGCTCAAATGCAACGCAATGCAAGGGAATGCAGCAGCAGTCCCGTCGCGAAGCTCCGCTTTGCAATTGCCGCTACGCAAGCCCAGCACGGCAGTTATAATTCCCCTTTCTTCGAAAGGTCTATTTCCAAAAATGCTCGTTTTATGGCTGCTATGTCGATACTAATAAAATATCTAAAATAATACACTGTTGGTTCCATAGGTATATATCAGCTTTTTGCTACATACATACGAAAGCACATACATAACATATTTTTTGTGTGCCTTTTATCCCGGCTAATCTTAGCAAAAGCGGCACTTATGAGTATGTGTATATGTTAAGAATACCCTGTGTATTCTTAAAATATACTTTATTTAATTGGCCCATTATGAGCACTTTTAAATCGTCAATCAAATAATAATAAAATAAGTCATAATAATAACATTAATATTTCCAATAAGGAAGTAAGTGATTATATGCATATTTATAATATAATAAAGATGATCCTGATGACACACCAGAAAGGAACCTGTAAGGAAAACTGGTGATGATAAAGGTTCTACTAACACCATCTATGTAGTAGTTAGCGCTAATAAAACCCTTACCGGCGTCGTCGCTAACAAACCATAGTCTTAAGGCTAGTGGTTAAAGCAGTTTAATCCTAAGCAGTTTTATCGTTGACATAATCTTTAACGCTAAGTAAGCTTTGGATATAAGCTTATTTTTAACATATATATTGAATTTATTCAGAGGCAAGTCTGTTACCCCACTTGTGATTTTACCGTAAAATCTCACACAATAGACAATATGTCATATTTTAGTTGGTTCTGCAATGTGAAACTCGTATACAATGTAAAACTCTTGAAATTATAAAAAAATCTATTTTATAACCTTGATTAAACAGAATCGACATTCATTCGAACAAAATGAGGACAATTTAATGTGAAATTTTTGTAAGTTGTAATACGACTCGGTTTAACAACAAGACGTAAAAAATACCTAAAAAATACATTGGTAATAGTAAAATGTATATGGCAAACAAGACCTTTATTTTATAGAACCGATCCTCTGGCTGATCACTATAAAACTTTTCACTCTAACATACACTCCTATATATTTTTATTGAGTAGTTTTATACACCAACAGGGCAAAACTGGTTGGGCTAGTACTTTTCCTAAGTCGTTGCGGTTTTACATTACTTGTTAAAAAATATTCATAAAAAACGGCTCGAAAATATAAGACATTCCCTTGAAATCGAGCACCTTCATACGATTTTTTTTAAAATGTCTGTAATTAAAAAATCACAACTCACCCATCTCTGCAATTGTTCTCGCATTTCAAGAGGGACGTTCGTTTTTACAGCTTGCATTAATGCCGCTGATAAACCTGTCGACCTTTGTTCATCCACAATAATGCGACGAGTTGGCATTTTAATCAAGGCTAACGAATTTTTAACGTTAGGTAGGTGGAGGCGGTATCGCCGGCATCAGCCGCCCGCCCCGTCGCCCGCGCCTCTCGGCTTGCCACTTTCGTACTCGACGCGTTGCTCTTATCTTTGAGTAATTACCTCGTTGTTTTGTTTTGTTATTGTCTGGCCACTGTGCAGGTTGCTTTTAACGCTATGATTAGTGCAAAGAGCGAGTCTTTATCAAGCTACCTCGTTTTACGATCCTTTATTTCACAGAATTTTCCACGTGGAACGTAATATGTAGATTGTATAAATTATAAAATGTACCTTACGCAACCCACACCTAAATTAATTCGAGTGGATTGAACGGTGCTCCGAGAAGAGACCGCGGTGCCGTGTAGAAGTTTTATTATATCGTAAACGGTTGATTGGGCTCCACGCGTGTTATGGCTTTAATTTAAAATTTCTTGAAGCGAATGTGTTATGAGGCCGTCAACTGGCTGGTACGGCGCTAGCGGACGGGGCGCGGACGGGGCGCGGGTGAGGCGGCGTGCAGCTCATGTGCACCTGCGGATATTGCTGCGTAAATCAAATTTCTTATTTCACCTCAACATCTTATTTCTTCCTTGTATTATAAAACGCCGCTGTGATGTGTGTTTAAATTACATTTTATCATTGTTATAATTTTCCATTTGAACTGTTCTTTCACAGTGCCTTTAAATATTACGTCATCATCATTACAGCCTTTGGAATTCCACTGATGGACATAAGCCTCCCTAAGCAAGGGGTTTTTTGCGTCGTGAATCGTAGAGTGCAGCTTTCGCGACGGGGATTGTGCTGCCCATCTCCACCCTGTGAATTTGAGCTATTCTGTTTAGTATAGATATACCGCCATCTGTCGGTTCTGGTACTTTAGTCGCCTCTTACGATACCTCGTACATATGTACTACTGTACTCTGCCGGCACCTATCGGCTGATATACTCGTACGTCTCGACCAGATACTGATACAATTACGTGAAGCAATAACAATATAAAACATACGCATCTATTCGCTTATCGGCAATCAAATAATTAGCAAGGCCATGTAATAGGAATATCCGCACCGGTGGCATGAATTACAGGCCATTACAGCCTTCTATATGCCAATACGATTAATATTTAATGCTGCTATTCTGCACGAAATTACCCCGTGTCTGTGGTTGAGCTTGCACTGAATTACTGCTTACTAAATGTATACCGCACATTTTGTCATGTTATTTTGTTGACATTGCAATGCAGTTAGGGGCATTAGCTTTTCGCCGCAGATTTATTAGCTTTGAATTCTAGTGGTATATATTTAATAGTAACTGTTAATTTATGTGAACCAACGTTGAATTTGCGAAAGCTCCAAAACGGGTGTTCGCACTCATTTCTAGACTAAACGAAAATCATTCATCTAACGGTTCCTTGCAAATTAATTGCAGAATGACAGAGCACAATGCTGAGCTCTCTTAATGCACGCTCACAAAGCGAAACGGCTTGGGCGGCACCACGGCGGCACGCAGCGGCGGTGATTATGATAATGACGCGGTGGCCGCGCTTTTTGCGCCGTTCGCCCTATATTACGGAACTCGACACCATTTTCTGATTTTGCCGTGCGCCCGTCAGCCGGCAGCGCATCACCCGCCCGCAGCTCGCCTTTCGCTGCGCGTCTTAACCACTCTCTGAGATGTTTATAAATTATGCAAGTCGCCATAATCCGCGCCCTAAACGCCTTCTCCGCCGCCTCAATTATTCATTCGAGCGGTTTGATGTTTTAGAAAATTGTCGCGATACTCCAGACGGGCGATGCTTTATAATTCAGAAGTCGAATGTTGTCGACGCAGCTGACACCGGATTCCAGTCCTCACTAAAGCCTCGTTACTCGAAGGATTAGTTTTTGGGTATAAGCAACTGTCGGTCTAACTCAACATTTCGAGTCTGCTTGATACTTAGTTAAGGCACCATCTTGTTCATCTTAAATATATATTTATCATTATGTATCATTTGTTACAGGATTCCGAAGGCGATACCCCCTTACACGATGCGATTTCAAAAAAGCGGGACGACATGCTGTCTCTTCTATTAGAGCATGGCGCTGACATGACTCTTACGAACAACAATGGATTCAATGCGCTGCACCACGCTGCTCTACGAGGCAATCCCAGGTAACATTTTTATCTTTCACATTCATAAACTAAATACATCTGAATGACTATATTTTCAAGGTAAGTCGTCCCTAGTAGGTGTACTTAAATATTTAAGTCACAAGTACAGATAATACCCGGGCACACTTATCTCCGGGCGACCCTATATCGTAGACTTTGTCTGAAATAAACATAACGTCGCTTGTTGTCCGACATTATCCCTAGGAGAATGGGTAGTTATGAGCGAGGCTGCCGCACAATAAACTGCTTATATGTCTAATACGGAGCGGCGAGTGTGCGCCCGGCTCGCGTGATGTCTTTATTACTTCCCGAATCACGCGTCTGCTACGTCAAAATAAGATGAGGATGAATGCATGCAATACTTGCGCAGATTGTTCGTGCTTCATTGTTGTACGCCTTTTTATTATGAACCTATTTACGGAAACAGAATTTCGGAATAAGGTCACAGGATTCTCTTTGTTCCGAATGAGGCTGCTCTAATATTAATAAAATAAAATGTAACAGATAAATTCTCATTTATTATTCTATGACTTTGAGCACCTAGTAAAACAATGTTCAGGTAATCTTGTAGAGTAGTAAATAATAAGATTAAGTTCACTTGGAAAGGTCTCGTCGTGCGATCAGTGTTCCCACGTAAGCCTTATGACTCTAAAAGGACCGAGTACCGGCGCGGGCTTTAAAAAGCATTTCCTATGGCTTTTAAGTGTCACCTCAAGGTTTTTTTATACTAGGGACATCTTTATATATGTATTCGTGTTCACTGATATAATATATCTTATGCAACCAGTTAAAATATCTGCTAATCGAATTAAAAATAAGCCAACGAATCCTAAATCTTCAAACATAAGTTTTGACTGCATAACGTAACTTTGCTAGTTCCACTTTTCGTAGCATCTCGTAGCACTGCTACGTGTAAAGTACATAATGCTTTAATAGTTTTCTTTAAAAGTAAAGTCTCGAGGTGTTTTACGGCGCTTTTAATAAAAACTAAACATCTCTTAGACTCCTACAAGTGTGGCGGGCGAATCTCTGGGTGGTAGGTAGGTAATAGAAAAGGAGCGCGAGCCAATTGCTTTTAACTCCCGAAGTTTTTAATTCTCTTGATAATGGATTCTATCTTATCTACAACCAAATGGCATTTAAAGTAGGCGTCCCTGCACGAACCACCACAGTACTTTACTGTGGTGGTTGGATCGATTCATCTTTGTAAACATTATTTGTTTAGTTCAGCATAATTTCTCTGTAAATGTTTGATCTGTACTTAACAAAATATAAGTAAAAGCTGGATAACATGACACATTTATTATGTTCAAGAATAGAAGTCATCACATATTTAAATATTTCTATTGACTCGGACGTTATTTACTTGTCAGATTATTGGCGTTTTTCTATAGAAGAGCCAACCGATATATTATGAATCGGCTAGTAAGAGTTAGAATAATGAATCTCCGATGGCGAATCGTGCGTGAAGCGGTTTATTTGTGGAGGGTCCGAGGAGGCGCTGGTGCTCGGTGCGGAGGCGCGCGACCGCTCGCATTTATTCAAGTCACGCGACGCGTCCCAGGGAAATAATACGAAATGTGGGTACGTGACCAGTTCATTATGCGGCGGCGCAGAGCGGCTCCTCGCGGTCACCTCCGCCGCCCACGGTTACTTTCCCTATGTCCGAGAGCCGCATATTACAAACAGATGAACGTGCCGCCGCACACCGACCCTGCAGGATTCCTTTTTAAATCACCGATAGTTCTTGCTCTTGGTACCCGCACGGATTTATTCGCCGGTCCCACGGAATCCCGAAGATAAAACTTGGTAAAAGGAATGTTCATTTTATTGTATAGGATATCTTTATTTCACTGTTAAACTTTCTCTTTTATATTTCAAATCTAGTTTTGTTACCTGTACAGATTTTGTAGTTCCGTTAAGCAATCAATTGTGAAAATTCGGCTGATAGTTGTCCTAAAAGTATTTATTTTCAAATTGCAAACAGAAAGCGTGAAATCTCATTTTCAAAACTGTTGTTTAATGGTAATCGAATAGAAGATTGTCGTAAAACGTTGCCGATTTCATCGCGGAATGAGAAGTCGCTCGCGACTTTTCCCATTCAACAAAAACGTTCGTTTCCCCTTGGAGATGTAAAATCGTTTTATTTTATTACTTCCGCCAGTATATCGTTATATCAACGAACCCATCCTCTTCAGTTCGGAAAGTTCTTTATAAAATCGAATATAAATTTAATACACTGTGTTTGTGTTTTATAACAAAAACTTTGTATCATAATTAAAAGTCCTTAATTCTGATGACAACATAATAATTATACAATGTTATATATAAAAGATGTTATTGTAATTATCCGAGATAGCGACTCATTAACAGTCGCAACTCGAATCCAACTTATACAGTCGCAGAGTGGCGGGCTTGTCATCAGACGAACGATATTTACTTAATGAAATTAAACAAGCGATCCTTTGGTGAAGAGACGGGAGAAGCCGGCAGAGAGTGCGCGACACCCCCGTGGCGGCACGGGCGGCAAGAGCGGCGCTCTGTCATTACTTCTGATTAGAAACAGTTATCTCTTGCGGTTATCGTTACAGCCACCCCAACGAGCCCATGTAAAACTTCTACAGCAATTTCGTGATACATTACAGAGACACGATAAGCTTCCAGTTAATCATACTCGTAAATTACACATTTATTCGCAATCATATGGAGGAACTCGGTTGTAAAAGTTGATGTAATTTATTGTCCCCCAACTACTATTAATTTTAACGAGTTTTCGATTATGTGATTGTATTTTGATGCTTCATTTCAGTGATGTTTCTATAATCATTTTTATAAGTTTGAATATATAAATCTACATCATTGTATTATGATTTCAAGAATGAATTTTAATGTTAGATACATCGAATATTTCTATAAGAGGGTAGCATGTAAAAAGTTTAGTAAAGCGTTGCCAGTTTAATCAAATACGTTAGCAATCAGTGCGATTAGTATTTGGATATGCTAATGCTTTTGAACTCCAGTCATTGGAATAGCCAGCAAACCATTTGCGAACTGAGCAACCGTTGATCTTACATTTTGCAGAATTGAATTACCATGTAAGGAAAGCGTAAACAATCACTTGAATTTTGTGAAAAAATGTAATGCGTACATATAGCTAAAGTTCTGAAATGAACATTAAAAATACTGGTCATTTAGCAAAAGTCAGATGCAAATTAAACAAAGAGAAATGTATTTTTCTAAACGTCAGAATATTAAAATATATCTTATATTTTTCACTAAATCATTTTTTGTGTAACATTTTATGAACCCTGAGAAGAAAATAGAATAAATTTAGTTTTTTGATTTTTTCCTAAAACTTTAATTTCATGATAACTTTGATTTTGTCTAATAAATGTAGTGGCCTTTTACGACAGAACATTTAATTGAACGTTGTTTATGTCAGGATCATAAGGAGTGTTGTAAATATAGTAGTCGGTGGTCTCTTGATTAATAACAAGTAGATTTGAGCCTTGGTCGGAGGTCTGAGCAGCCAAGCTAGGCGGTGGAGCGGGCGCGCCCGTTGCGGCGGGCCGATAAGACGCGCATTCCCGCTCAGCATTAATCGTGAGCTTAAATATTTTAACGCGTCGTAACATTGATTTATTCGGTGCGTAATCTCAGCTCGCGGCTTGTTTGTTCTTCGGCTCGAGACGTATAGGTAAGATTAGGCAGAGCGCCCTCAATCCGCGCGCCTCCATCCGCTCAGATTCTTTCCTCCGACATCGTGCTTATTTGTTCTCATTAATTGGCATCGTTTTATCTTTGCCAAATTCTCCTACAAATAATTAATTTTTCAAGTTGCTTCTCACAGTAGCTTTGTTTTGGTGTAAATACAGATACAGAGGCGCATAACACACAAACACCTTGGTGGAATATAGAACGAATAGAGCATTCACAGGAGATTTATATGGTCATTGTGCAGCGTTAATTGCAGCGAATGGAGCGAAGTACGATGGTATCGTACCATCTAAACGAGAAATGTATGCCTCGTCGACTTGTTGTAGCGATACAACCGCACGAAAATAGGAATGTACGAATTATAAACACGTAAACTCAAATAAGCCCTGGATCCCATTTGAAACATAGATATAGCTGTTTGTGTACAATGAATGGATGGATTTTCGTTACCGGTGGCATTGGCTTTTTCAGGAAAAATTAATGGCAAGCCATAAAAAAAGGCTCGCTATAGGGGCCAGATAGCGAAAAGGGCGCGTCTGACGGACGGTTCATTCTGAATCTAAACAGCGGACAGTGGCATTGAAAACCTATTGGCACAGATATCGACAACGGCCGTCACATGAGTGTTCGACGGCGGAGCACATTTTAGTATGGCAGATTTATGAGGCCCGGCCGCTGGGCAGTTGCGGGGAGTGCGCCGCGGAGGCGGACGGGGGAGGCGAGGATGGGGTGGCTCGCGGGGCCTCTGTTATTGTGCGACGTTTGATTTACGCACGTACCGCTATCACCCTTTTGTTAGGTCGGATACCGACTGCTGTGCCAGTTCCGTTAGCCCGAATGCAGCCGCTCTTTACCGATGTTCATTTCCTTTTCGCTGGCGCGTGCTTAATGTTTTTTAGGAAATCGTAAATAAAACTACGTTCATATAGCTAAACTTAGATTTTACCTAACAATTGATCGTATTTAAAATATATGATAGAACGAATTCACAGATTAATACTTTACGGTTATAGGTTTTACACTGATCGGGTGTGTTCATATTTTCCAATTTGAACTCTAAATGTAATTATAACTCTTTGCAGCTTGCATAGTACAAATCGCATATCGAACAGCAAGTGGTGATTGCATGTAGGGATTGTTGCTGGTGTAAGAGGCGGCGCGAGGCGAGGATTTGTGACACAAACTGAATTGATACAGATCATCACACGATATGAAGTGCGTTAACGGAAGTATTCACAAAAACGCAATCATATGCCACATATTTCGCTATATAGTTAGTCTTTTATATGATATCCGACCATAATCATGTATGGGACGCCTGGCGTTTTTTTGTCAATAAATGCTGTTGAAGTATTTGCCATATTAGCTTGTAACTCAAAAAGATTATATTGAAATACCGAATAAATCGTATGGGATCGAAAAGGACCATCTCTGTTCATAAGACTCCCGGTTTTGCTTCAACTCGGAGCGATGCGGCGCGAGGCAGGCGGCTCGTCGTTACCCGCAATTAGCGGCTCCACACACGCGAATAATCCGCCGGGGCCCGCGACCGCGCCCGCGCCCGCGCTCGCACCCGCGCCCTTACCCGTACCCGCACCCGCGCCTGCCGCGATCCGACTGCGCCACCCGCACACGATTGCACTACGGATTCAGCGAATAAATTCATTTGTACGCAAATTGTATCGGCGCTTGCAATTAAAACTTTGTTGGCGCTCCAGCTAAGATAAATAACACTAATACATTCTGCTTATTTTGGGTAACTTCTCGGATACAGAGGATATATTAATGTTGTTTCTAATTTGTTTGGGCGGATTAACCTCGTTGCCCTCTCAACTCATATACAATAGTCCCTTTATCTCATGTTTGAATGAATGTAATGTGACCTCCTTTGTGATTACGCAAAACCTGTCAAGCGCGAGTCGGATTTAGTGTAGAAACGGTCAATAACCCGTAATTGTCCAACCTCTCTCCTCATCTTCTCATAATGAGAAGAAACAAATGGGATTGAAGCAGAAAATACTTGTAATACTCAATATTCTTACATAATTTTGATAAATTACTAATAATAATTTCAACTATTTCTTTCAATAAATATGGAAAAGACTTGAAATGTTAGATACACTAGATATATCAATATACCGATGAATGTATTTCCTAAGCATCCCAAAAAATTATATGATCTTTATTATGTACAAACCATGTCTTTAGGGGATGTATCTATTATAAATTATTAAGTAGACCTTAGTATTCATGGCAAACGTGTGCAGTCAATATAGAATAATTAGGAGTAACGGAGCTTATTACCTAGAAAATAATATCTCCTCTAAACGCGCTCTTCATTTATATTTGTAACCCCAAATTTCAGTATAATTTCCATGTCCAGGTTACTCATGTTGTTATAGCTTGACCTAGAGAATCATTATATGAAAATAAAACCACTTGAACACAGGCTCGAACGTAATTTTTTTTGTATTTACCTTTGTAGGCTTTGTATTACTAAGCGTGTCGGTAACATTCCCACACATTAGATCTCCCGACGTGTGCTACGGAATCCAGTAACACGGCACTTGTGAACTTCATCTGACATTGACTGGGAAGCTCTTGATAAGTGGGTAGTAGTTATAACGCGCGCACCCAGCGTGAACAAATAGTAAGCCTCTATAGCCCACGTGGAGGGTTTCGCTGGGGTGTTCCGTCTCTTTGTGTGCCCCGCCATTGTTCCAGTCGCTAATGTTGTTAGTGCACTTTTTCAGCGACTACGCTAATTTAAATACCTCTCCTTCCTTTTGTGAAGAGACTCGTCTTCCGTTTTCCGCGAGTGGCGCGCTCCCTTTGCGTTTGAGACGTCCGCCTCGGGAGACTGCATTTAAATAAGACACTTAATCACCCGAGTTGGCCTCGCGTTTCTTAAAGGCATTTGTTCGCTTCATTCATTACACAGTTAACTACTGATATCTACTCACACCGTGTATTCTCAGTATTACGAAATCTTTTTGTGGAGAAAAATAGGAGATTCTGAATTATTCAGCTTTTTTAATACCTTTTTTTATTATATGTAGTTTGTAATGAGCTATATAGACTGTCAGAATGTACTAAAATTGTGTAAATATGAGTAGCAAGGACTAATAAATTGTGAGCAAGTGGCGTGCTCGGATTTGCCTGCTGAGGTCTATACGTGCACCTCCCAGTGCGGGCTAAACCCTCCTCCCCCCTTTCCAGTCACATACAAAAGTTTTCTCCTCGCACATTATTAGCTATCCTTTGAGACAGTTGTTATTTAGCGCAAGAGAAATAGAGTTACGTTTGCTTCGCAAGATTTTGTAAAGTAAGCATGCAGTGTTACTGTTATGCTATTATGTCAAAAACCTACCTATGGTTTTATATTGTAGTAATTGTGTTGTTTCTGTCTGTATAATACCATTATTACTATTTTATTGAGCCACACCATATTAACTATACTATATATTTTATATATAAATACATACCATATTATATATAAATTCTCAGTACCTTACAACTGAGAATTTATATATACCGCTAACTGTTGAATACTGCATTATTAGCCGATTGCCGATTAGTTATAACTGTGGATGAGAGTGAGATCTCCTGAATAAATAATTATATGTTACACACTGAAGAAGCAAATCTATCATATCAGCTCAAACAATGTCTTATTAAAGTTGGTTCATTCTTGTCGATACGTTTCAATAATCTACAGTCTTCTTTTTGTTAATAATAGTAGAATATAAAATAATTTATCATTATTTTATTGATCCGCTAATTGTATTTCATGGTATTCCTATACTAAACAGTTAAATCCAACAATTACTTTATAGTGAAGTACAAGTACAAAATCACATGTCTAGCTTTGTTACTGTTCCAACCACATATACAGTTCAATAAATAAATCTTTGTCATCTAACACACAGAAGTAAGTTTTCTCATTTGTAATACCTACAAATTAAACTACCACGTTCAAGTACTCCAGACTCCGCATCGCCGTTTGCCAACTAAACTAAACTACGCCACGAGTTGAAACTCCGACATCGCAATGTAGGTACGTACGCATATAGTGCGGTACGTGCACCGCTAATGCAATAATAACGTTCATGCATATAATGAAAAACATCGTCTGTTTTTGGTGGATTTTCAATTTATCTGCAGTCTGTGTCGCATATCACGTGACGGCACTTTGCCTATTAATTTCTATACTAAGCTGAGTGGATCAGGGCGTCGACGCGGCTCCCCCGAACATAGCCTATGATGCATGGCACGGCTCTGCAAAGCTCGCTTAATGAAATATTCGCGGCGAGAGTGAAATGGACGCGACCATCAATCACAGGTGGTGCTCTTGCGTATTACGGTCATCGACTTCATTGATGTTGGCGTTATCAATCCAAATCTAATCCATATTAATATGGGTGTATGCGTTTGCTTTCAATTCGGTAAATACGCTGCGACTCCGAAAAGAAAGGAAACGTTTTTAACTAATTATCATGTGAAACAGTCTCGTTCTATATATACTCCAGAAATACTCCAGGAATGAATGATAAATAATATTTTTCAATATTTGGTGTGCGTTATTACTTTGTTCTCCAATATGTGACCTTTGTTTCGTATTGTTGTTTCTGTGTAGACGCGGGCAGGTAGGCGTCAGGGGATTTCAATGTCATTCTTCTTTTGTAGTCACATTTTCTATATTTGTAATTTTATACAAAATTCAAGCATCAGATTCCAAATTACACTATATATAGCTGTATATTATTTTGTACATCCATCTGATTCATATTTATTCTTTTGTCAATTGATTACAGTACAAACTTTAATAATTATAATGTTTTCAATTCTAAACCAGGTTATTACCATTACCAGACAACGACAAGGTTATAGCAATTGCCTTTTATCGTAACGGTCACTTCAAAGGAGGCTTTGTCCGGCATTAATAAATGAATAACCGTACTTAACTTTTATCTCTTATTTTATAGTGATGGTTATATTTATGAATTACAATAGCAATTAACAAATACAACATCATTGCTAATACCTTGTTTCTCTATACACATAAAAATATATAAAATTTTATATTAAAATTGCAATAACAAGTCCGCCATAACCTTATTAAAAATAAACCCGACAGTCTAATATATCAAGTATATATGTCGTATATGAAAACCTACCATTTAGATTGATTGGTGCCACCGTAATTACAAAAAATCATCTTTCATTCATTCTTCAGAATGTAAGCTGTACTTCTGAATAAAAATATAAGCTTGATTTCACTAATTAGTTAAACACAGTCCCGACGAATGCCGCGAGAGCTCGCCGTTGGCCGATGAATATCGAATCTGCACGAGCGAACGCTTTTTGGTCGCGACGTGTCACGCGGCGGCTTTCATCATTCGGTTGGTTTTGCTGGCGTGTGTTCCTGGACGTGTCGCCTCTGTAACACGTTATCGCTGCCTGTGCTATGACGTTAGTGTTCTGCTTTCAAACGGACAATTTTGACTATTTTTTTTGCACAACCGTTCGGTTTTGTGTAAAATAACTGCTCGTATCGTAATATATTTCAAACATACGATTTTCCAACTGGCGTATCGACGATTATGCAACATTTGAATGTATTTTTACTAGGTCCTAGAACCTACTTTGCAATGTTCTCTATCTGCCAGAATATTTTCATGGGATTTATCATTATAAACATATTAACTAACAATTACCTAATTATTATTAATTATTAATTTATTATATAATAAATCGGTAATTAAGTAAGAAATCTGTATATTATATGCAATGAATGTCCAGTATGCTGAATGTAGGATTATCTCCTCCAACGAAGCATGAAACCCAATTTCACCCTATAGTGTTAACTAT
The DNA here is from genome assembly GCA_020976665.1 of Heortia vitessoides. NCBI lineage: Eukaryota > Metazoa > Arthropoda > Insecta > Lepidoptera > Crambidae > Heortia > Heortia vitessoides. Next base: position 7,873,633 of record JACJUM010003174.1, read on the forward strand.
GCAGAATAATATTCAGTTATTAACAAACACATATCCTATTGAATTATCATTTTTTGATATCAACAAAGTATGGAAATAATATAAAAATTTCATGGTTTGCTTATTATGTTTCTATCTGGAGATAGCATTATTTATATTTGTGACCGTTACTAATGAACTAAACATTGATTACGGTATATCTCTGGTAAGCAAAGGGATATGAAGAGGATCAATGATAGTAAAGAATTGTACCGGGAACGAGTCACGTATGTACCATAACTTTGTTGCTAACGTTATTACGTCAGACGTGAAAACAGTAACTGAACGACGTGACTGCAATGGTAACAATCAATTGGCTTGTATTTTATTACCTACAATAGGGTATAGTGTTTCTTACAGCTCAGTGATTTCGTCTATAATTTTTCCACATATGTCGTTTATGACGAATACTATTTCTAAATAAAATATTTTTTTGTTCCTTGTCTGCAGCATATGATTGATAAATACGGTAAAATGTTAACTATCCCTGCTTATGCCATATTTGAAATCAAAGTCCGGAATTCAATAAAGCCTCGAACACGATCTCGATTCGTTGGGAACGTCTTGGCATATAATTGATTGCTTTTTAACCCTAATCTAAACGAGTCACTAGATTTCATACATAAAAATTACATGTCACGGTATTTGTCCGGGATGAACTTGTAATGTATAAAACCGATTATTTTTGCATACTGCGTACATTACATTGATTAGCTAGTAAAAGATATAGATATTTAAACTAATTGTGTATTTTAAATTTACACAGTTATAAATAAAAATTATACTATAAAAGCCCTTCATTCAGTGAAAACGTTAAGATATATGAAAATGTTAATTGCTTTAAAGGCCAAAATCGTACATTGTTAATAAAATACGTTTAAAAAACTGTAAGACAAATCAAATTTCATGTGAACGGAAATATGAAAATGTTTTATCACTCATACTGTCACATACTACGTAGTGCATAGAAAAATGGCGCCAAGATTTAAAGCGATTTCAATAATTCTGATCAAAATAAAATGGTAGTTTCCGCGCGGAATCGACTTACCCGCAGAGTGTTTTCCCAACCAATTACAGATAACGGACGGGGAGAGAGTAACGATAATTTAATTGCGCGAATGTGTTCCAATGAAATCTTGCTAGTTCTTCTTAATTTTTCTCCGATGGTTATCTGAACACAACCAAAGAAACGATGTATTAAGCCATTAGAAACGTATTCCTTTCGTGGTCATGTGAGAATTCCTTAAGTCTTGGGAGAATTTGTTATTTGAGTTTTAACGCGTGCTTAAACATTTTGGATATAGTGTAATTTATATACTCCTGTTACAAGTGACATAGATTATTGTAACTTTGTGTGTAAACCTCGAAGGCAGATATTTAATGTAAACTGCAACATACGTGAATGATTGATTCAAAACACAAACAATTTCCCCGTAACAATTAAAATCTATAGAGGACTATCTGAAACGAAACAAACTGTTTGTTGGTGCGTGAAACTATTACATGGGCTGTCGTTCGGATTCCGCGTCCCCCGACGCTTTGGTTGACATGCCTTTATGTAATCTATGTAATAAGAGCCCCACTACAAAGAGGCACAATAGCGGTTGGCATGCAGAGCGGAGCATGACTCGCCCGTTATTTTGCCATCACTCAAGATGACAGTTGTATTTTTCGCGGCCAGCGGCCGACGCTCAGGCGCCGTCTCTGCGTCGTTTATCATCGACTCCACTGCCGTGTCCTAGCCCTTAGTTATTTATGGATACGGGAATAAAAAAAGTAAAGTCATTTATATTAAATTTAGAAACATCCTTCATATATAAAATGCCTGTAGTGTGACAGACTCTCATAAAAAAGGGTGGTCCTTTAGTTTATATTTAGTATTAATATCTTTAATTAATGACCAACCGTTATTTTTAGATTCAAATCTTTATGTTAAACATCAAACTCAATAAATTTAACTTAATGAACTAGTAAAATTTCTGTATTACAATATCGTCGATATTTTGAGAAAAACCAAACATACATTGTTTCTTATGTGAGTATCGTATTGCTGAATCTTGTTTGCGGATAAGATTTGGCAGATTGTCACCCGTCTGTGTGCGCTATAGGAAGCTGGCAAGGCTGGGGATGCAACCGGAAGGTGGCGTCAGCAGTACGTGAGGCCTTACTGCGTCGCGCCGCACTCCACTCGCTCCACGTTTATTATCGAGTGATTGCCTGCCTGCGTGATCCGACTACCCGACTACCCTTTTGAAACGATACGATGTTCCTTCTCCAAGATTAGTCGCTTTTATTTCTGTTTTATAGCCCGTCGCATGATCGGAATTACGTTGAATACGTAAGCGTGCACTCTAGTACGGAGCGGAGATGACTACAATTCCATACTATCTGAACATTGTTTTGGTGAAATTTCTGTTGACGATGAAAAGCGTTATTTGTTACTTTCAGTCGATACAAAATATGATAAACTGCTTTTCAGCGTAGTTATGCGGACGTATATGTGTGGAGTTCGTATACAGAGTTCGCCGACACTTTGACAGTTAGTAGGGGCAAGTCTGAAATATCGACGTGCGCGGCTTAATCGCTCAGCGTGCGATATTGGCGTTACATCATGTTGTCAGCGGAGAGAAAAATTGCCGCACTCGCTTTACCCCGCGAGCCGCCTTCCGCGCGTCCCGGCGCCACCGCCTCGCCTGCTCGCTCGCCGTCGACAGCCGCGTTTATATTACTTGGGGATTTATTGTAGTTTTACGAACGCACATTTATCTGTATTTATAGAAGTACTGTGGGGCGTTGACTTTTTGCGTTGCTCGTGAATATTATTTGATTACGTAAAAATAGGGATTTGCGTTTCTCAACATACGTCAATATTTTTTAGGTTACGTTGATGCTATTAAATAACCCTTAAACACAGTCCCAACTAAGCTCCCATAGTAGTTTATCCAAAGGCTGTGTCATCGAGGAATGCAATTCATTGGAAATGTTATAAACATATTTCATCATCATTATGACAGCCTCAAAAACCTCCACTGCTGAACTACAAGCCGCACTGGGCAAGCATGGTAGCAAAAATATTAAACAGCACTTACATCCTTATTCTTCTGTTGCACTTGCGTAACAAACTGACAGTAAGATATTTTCTTAGATATGATTTGCTTTGGTTTCGCGTTGAAAGGTATAACCCAATTTGAATTATAACCTCTCTTATAACTTCCTAAGTACTATATACCTGAATAGAGGTATATCCATTCTTACTTGTGTAGCTCAAATCTATTGGGGCGCGACGCTACGCTCTGCGACGGGTACAACGCCTGCCCAATGCTGAAATTATTGGACAAATCCTTTGAAATTATTATAAATCACTTCGGGAGGATTACATCCAACAAGATATCTTGCGGCTGGTGTGACGATGGTTACAATGATAATTATTTTGATGACGTGATTTCCTTATTTGAACAACTTTAGGACGCATAAGTTTGCAAGAATGTTGATATAAGCTAACAAAAATATTAAAAAAAAAAAAAAAATTTATATTCTCTCCTACTTTCATTTTATTCATTTTTACCTACCTTTGTGTCAAATTTTATAAATTTACTCGACCGTTTTAGTCAAATTTTACATTTATGAGTAAATATCATATTCAAAGCATAAACGGACGTGATGTTACGGCTACAGATCAGTTTCGAATATGACTATTTCAAATGCATAAGACAAGATAACCGTTCTCCGTTGCATAGAAGTTCATGTAATACGCCTCTGTAAGTTTTTTATAGCAGTTACGTGAGTTTTAGTTATACTATAAAGGGTATTACCGGAAACATATCGTTAAACGATTTTTTTTTGCATCGATTATTTATCGAATAGAAACCTTAAAGTACAAACACAGAACTACCAATTGTCGGACTATCTGAGATTGTATTTAACTATAAATTTGCGTAAATAATCACTTGCACGTACATACTCGTACATAGTAAATATCGGTCAACACGGGAATAAACACATATAATACTTAGATATATATAAATGACACCCAGACACAGAAACAAATATTCAACACAATCGTTACCACGTCCCTTGACGTACAATACAGGAATTAAGGACACATTCGGAGTTATCGGACTCGTCGAATTTATTCAATAAAAATGGGACAGTAAAGATTAATCGTAATCAACGTTACATGTTAATATAAAAACAGTGTACCAGTGGTAATCAATGTGTAGAACAATTAACGTCAGCGTTAGTATTCTAGTTAGTGTTGGAACATGCATCTTGGGTTACTTTGGAACATCAATGAATCTACGGACAAAGACCGTTTGCGCGTCGGACACAAGACGTAACGTGACCGCAAGTGATCACACTCGGCAGACTGTCTATTGCACTGCACCACCTGCACTAATGCCTGACAAGAAATTCGCCCAGAGTCCGGCCGTTCTTAACATTCCGCTGAAGTCTATTACGTAACCAAGCACAGTTCTATCTTATTATTTTAGTAATTAGATTGTTTTTAGTAATGAATATTCAATGATAAGATAATAATTCGAATGATTCATTTATAAGTTGTATTCCAAACCAAACGTCCTTGTTAAGAGTATATAAAAATAATAAATATAGTGCGCTAAATATTGGAAAATGTTATTCAAATACAAGTTTGTAAACCAGACATTGTAAATAGCCATGATAAATATTTATATTTTTGTCTATGCTAACTGTTAAAATGAAAATGAAAAGTATATATCAATACATCTCCTATGGGAGTGTAGTCGGTCCATCGCACAGAGAAATTAAATTGCGTCCGACTGCTGTTGCCACAGCGAAATAAACGGATGCATTAGTCAAACTAGCTGCCTCATTATTCTGTGATAACGGATTCAGTATTGAAATTAACATAGTAAACTAACAAACGAACAAACATTTTTTTCGAACACGTAAGGTAGAACCTTTATGTATTTGTGCGTTATAATTATACGTTCTTCTGAGTTTATTCTTTCTCTTCTAGTTTTACGGGTGAAATATGTTGTTCAGTGGACTAAGATATGCTACTTTACAATTTATGTAGTAAATAAACGCAAAGAAAATAAAACAATGAGTAGTTTAAAGAATAATATGTAGAGAACTTTAAACTAAGTCAATAGATCGGGAGTATTTTTTATTTCCTCGCTCGTTTATTCCACGTTCGAGTTGCAGCATTTTTTCTATGGGTTCATGAATAACACGTCGGATCTCGCACCATTTACGCCGCTGATATTTATTAGATGACAAAAATGTAGCGCAGTCTGCTTTTTGCGGCGGTGCGCGATATTGAAGCAGTAACAATGCATGTTATCCGGAATCAAATTAGCGTGCAATTGCGCACTTTCACACACACTCTCGAAATTTTCCACCAATAGTCATTTTTACTAGCGTGACAGTTTATACGGACAACGCATTTAGTGTTATTGAGTTTCCGATTTAACTCTGTCTATTCAACCACCTGTGGAAAATTTTATTAAAATCGTTTTAGTTCATTATACAACTATGTTTTTTATAGGATTTACGTTCATAATATATTTCTCTGGTGCAGTATTTGTAATGTGATAATGTATTTTTGCACTACAAATACGTCATCTCAATATTAACAAAAAGATAGCAATGATTTCCAAAAGTTTAATTTCAAGCAAGCCATAATGTACCGTCGGTGGTCGTCGGCGCCTGGCCAGACCCTTGATTCTAATTACACAGTCCGTTACGCCCAAAAGAAAGAAAATTAAAGGGAAGTACTAGCGTAGCCTCGCCCCGATTTATGGATCATAAGCTTTATGAACTTTGCCATTTTAAAATTAAAAATAGGACTTTTTTGGAGTTTAAATGCCAAGAATTAATTTTGCGCCTTGACTCTTACATAAACGCTTGTTGTTATTCGTTTAAGTAAAGAAAAAAAGACTTAATTTTGAAATTTATCAAAGAAATATAAACAAACCAGTGTATTACATATTTAAAGTATAAGCATATGAAAAACTATTTATACGAATCAAATAAAACCTAATGGTCGCCATGAAATGTGACTAACACTGATCATACTAAATTACTATATAAATAATTCTTAAATTTTATAACGTAACTTAATGCATGGAACGGTGGGTAAAACGCCCGTAATGCTGGCACTCGTCAGCGCCTGGCCAGACCCCTGATTCCAATTACACAGTTCGTTACGTCCCGAAAGAAAGAAATTACAGGAAAATAGTAGCGTGGCCTGAGGCTATCTATATCTATTTTATAGAGAAACGAACTTTAAAAAACAGATAAATCACAATAGTGTAAAATTTGTTTGCCCATTTTAAGATTCATAATTGAAATTATGACGAATACACGTATACTATGCTATATAACTATTATTTTGTTTATAATCATAATGCATTCTAAATATCATAAATCAGTAATGCAATTTATCTTACTTACAGTGTCCTGAAAAATAAAAATACCTAATAACTGACATTCGTTGAATTTGAACCTCATTAAACCGTATGTTATAATATCTTCGGCTCCGGACAGCCTAATAAGACAGAAGCAAGCTCTGGGGAAATCAGTTCAGAATTAATAAATATCTATCCTAGTGATAAGAAAAGTAGTAGTGTTTTGTGCTCGATAAATTGAATTTCGCAGTAAGTTTCTTTTAAAATCCTGACTTTAAATTCACTTCTTAGTAAAATAAATAAAAAGAAATTACAATCATAAACCTTACATAAGCGTAATTCAAACCAATACCAAAGAACCTAAAAGTACTCCATTCTTGCCAAGTTGTTTGACAAAAACAGTAATTAATGAACATCGTGTCGCAAACATATATTCCAACATTATTTGTACATGTTAATAGGTGTGTACACAGTAGGTATGTTCGGCTTGATTAAAATTAAATACTGCCTTCGGGTTAAACCAAGAGACAGATGCGTATTGATTCATAAGGAGCCGAGGACGGGCTACGATTAATGTAGTCTCGCATTGCCGTAGTCTATTCAATAACAGGCGCGCACCTGCTGGATTTACGAGCTTCGCAAATTCATTGTTATTCACAGCCAATGAGCATGACGCTCCCGATACTCCGTGTTGGAATAATAGTTCTCATCATCCTTCTCGAGATATATTGGTTGGGCCCGTTTTAAGAGCTATTTCTAAGAAATTGCCCTCAGTTTTGATGCGAGCTTTACGATTACCGGCTGCCGACCTCACCTCTCCACTTACTGCCCATTACACTGTTCGCTGGGAATATTAGGCCCCAACGGCCACGGCCTTTCTTCTTTTTCTTGTTTTCTTTTACTCTTTATTTCGTCGTATATTGAGTTACCCATCAACTAACATTTAGGTGTTTTTCTCATAGGGTATCATTACGTTATAGATACGAATATGTGCAAGACACCAGATAGCTTATTAATGTTGCCTAGATTAAAGTATAGTGTATTACAAATTACTGAATACTACGTAATTGAATAATGATAAATACCTTCCAATGATTTGTTTAAAATAAACGTACATATTTGTATCATCTGATAATAAATATTACAAAATTGAACTTGTTGTTCCACACGTAAATATTTGCTTATCATCATGGCAAGAGGTGCAGTGTCAACATTCGGGGTGTTTGATTCCTGGCGCACTATCGATTATTCCATTCAGGCGAGTCGAACACTCGAGGAGCTGTCTATATCTGTATCGGAGTGTGGGTAATTGTACTAGTAGATTGTCGTGGTCGAGTGTTCGCCATGGTCCACGTGGCACAAGATTGCGAAGGCGGTGTTTGCTCTTTGGCGGAGCCCGCAACGGGCTTACGGTTCAGCGAGCCGTGCAGCGGCCGCGCGGCCTCCCGGGTCGCGTCTCCGGCAAAATTGAAATATCCCCGCTGCCCTGGCTTCTACCACTCACATACAGATACGATATCGCACGACAGAATTCAACTAGCTCACAAACATACAGCACAGTTGAACTCTTAAAATAATACTTTATAAATGACCATGTTAAATACAGTTACGGTATACGGTACCAAACAAAAATAGTGCTACCAGTAACTTGTGATCTTATTAAAAACATAATCGAATATATTTATTGTTCATAATACGATAGGTCAGTATGATCGATAGTTTATACAATAATAGTGTTTTGTCAAATCACGACCTTGGTCACATCGTCATTTCTAGTATATGTAATTCGAACTACAGCTCTTAAAGTATACAATAACTTTCAATCAAATGAGCTCGTTTGAAAGGCGTCTTACCTAATCTTTTAATATTGTAGACGTGGGAAAATCTCATTGGCAGACTTTCCAATTTTCTTAGAAACCCTTTGTTGCCTAATTGAACAAATATTTCTTTCTATATAACATTATACACAAAAATAAGAACTATTCAATTTCCGCACCCCAACAGCAACTGAATTTACGAGATTCACGTGGCGACGAAATTATTAGCAAATCGATCCTTTGAAAATGTATGTGGTGCTCCATGTATTTTTGTCATCTAATAAATACCAGATATTTACTTATTATCGTTATATTTCTTAACGTGTAATAATTCATACAAACCTTTGCTGATTGAATTTTCCTTAACTTGTTATTAAGTAAAACATCGTGTTTTTCAACGTTTTTCGCCTAGCGTGTCTTGTTGCTGATTAGCTTAACAAATGGGCAAAGAAAGACATTGACATTTGCCTTATAATAATGTCAAGTAAAAGTATCTGAGAGAATATTCCTGTTGAAATCATCCGGACCTTTAAAAGTGTGAAAAGTAAACAATGATAAAAAGGATGTGCGACGTGCACACATTGTTTAGATCGATAACCTTTGTCGAGGTGGTTGGCTCACGAAACCCCTTTGCAGGTAATCCTGCCCACTTGGAGTTATTGCCGCCGAGGGAAGGAAAGATTACCTCGGCGGGAGATAAGGAGGTCGACGGGGCTTCGAGTGCGATTGTCCCCGAGTCAGGCGTCGAATTGTGTCAAGTGAAGCGGCAAATTGAACGGCCGAGCCTTCTGCGCGCCCTGCTCACTAATCGTCACATAAACTGCCGCCGCTCGAACGTTTAATTACGTAAAGCGATTTCTTCAACATGTACTAGCATTTAGTTTGACGTCAAAAGTTTTCATCATTTACTTATATTTACCTCAAATTTTATTATAACGCCGATCTCATGGAATATTAATTGAGCAAACATACTAGTAACAATAAGTTCGTCAAATAAGGTTAATTCAAGTCAGATATTAGTATTGAATATACAATTTGCGTGTTGACTCAAGTCTCCTAGAGATTTCAAGCCATTAGCTTCAACATTTAAAAAGTTGTTAAAATAAAATTGAAAAGCTCTTTCAAAATTCTGCTTTGTTAAAGGGTGTCATTGTAAAATATATTTGAAAACAAAATCCGTTTAGAGACAAGTCGAGCGTTAGGCAAACAATGTCCCGCGCAGGCCTCGGCTCTTCAGCAAATTTCTGTTAATTGACAATTCCGCCATGCCGGATAAGGTTCCGTTCAATAATTAACAATTGTATAGAATCAATAAAGTAGACAGGTGTTATCTTCTGCTTACACTCATTTCAAAATCAGTTAGTTGTTTACATTGTGTCATTTAGTTTACACTAAAGTTTTTCTACAAGGCCGATGACATATTTTTTTTGGATATTTTCGCAGATTAAATTTGTTTATCCTATGTATATTGTATATAGACGCTAATGCTCCTATAAAGTTAGTAAAAATATCTAGTTTCATCAAAATTTTAAGCTTTGAAAAGAACAAACATCTTTACTTCCTTACAAACTTATTATTTTATAGCCAATGATATTTTTCCAAACGAATTCGTTTTGTCATTACATTAAAAACCTCTGGTTTAATTGCTCTTACAAAACTATTCCAGTTAATTTGTTAAGTTTGCCAAATTACCTCACAAAATACTACGCATTGTGCTGAACTGCCAATAAAACACGAATTATAATCCTTCAATCAACTGCTCCGGCACGAGTATTGGTGGTCAATAAATCGCGTACTGCAAAATATAGTAACAGGTAATGACTTATACATTTAAAATATCAAAAACATAGTGTTTTTTTGTTCGTCAGATTATTAATAGTATAATAATATATATATACAGATAGTTAATAGAATATATCTGATTGACTGGACGATCTGAATATTCGAATACAGGCTTTTTGATAGCGCTCATCAATAGCAATAATTTACAATCAGTTAGGCGAAATTCACGCGAAAAATGATTACACGAGCTCTGCGCACCGAGGTGGCAGATAGCAAATTGTGAGTGACGCTAATGATAGGGCAGGGCGGGTCGGCGCGCAGCGCCACGTAGCGTCTTTCCAATTACAGCGGCGCGGCTGCGGCGGAGTCACGCTGCGCGACCGCGTGCTCGCGACGGCTGGACCTGCTCACATCTAAAATCAACCGCAAAATGTAACTTCCCAGTGTATGAGAAATCGTACAGTCAGCACATGCTACTCCATATTCATGCCTGCATATGCATATGCCTACGTTGTAATTACAGATTGCTTGCGGTAATTACCTTTTTACCATGAATCAAAGGCTTAGTAGATTTTTGTATCTTCTAGAATAGTTTTATTTTCAATTAAGGCGAGTACACAAAACACGATTTGCGCAGCGAATGTACTGAGAATGCGATTACTGAGAATGCGATTACTTGACTTGTTTACATTACTTTGCATCGATTAAGACAAACAACTAGGTACGCGGAAAACAATATGTATTGGAGATATCATATATCATATTTATATACGAGTAGACGGGATAAAAGCGTGACAAAAATCCAAATTGTTTTGTTTCGACAATTACATTTAAGGCTTAAATTTAAAATGACACAGTAAATCATATCCGTCTTCAAATTGCCAATGGGACTCGTAGTAAATATGAAGTGATTTTGCTACGACGTAGCATTGTGCTACGACAACCGTTTTCCTCGGTATAGCTGCGCTATTGGACCGTAGCAATAACATCTGGATCAATTCAATCGTGACTTTGGTCTGTAGAATATACATGTAGAATATTGTATCTATACATCGTTATTGCTTATGGAAGGATTGGCCGTACAGACCTCACATATTCTTTTTCCTTGCCTGCTTGTTTAAGAGTGTAACCCCGCCGCGGTCCGTTCACTAGCGACTAATACCCCTATCACCTGGACCCAATATGTCTAAACCGCCATTGATATGCTTTTTATCCAAGACACATGGCGTTTAAATTACTGCTATTTAACACGTGTATGAAAAATAATTATCTTTAATATCTAAACCTTTAAAGTAACAAGTAATTATCAACGGCGTAGTTTATCTATGTGTTTTATCCATCTGTTCTAACTTAACCTTCTAATGCTATAGTCCCCGGCAGTCTTACTATCTGCTCTTATCAAACAGAAACGGTGCATACAACACACAATAAATTAATATTTGAAAATTGGACCTATAAATACTATTCGTTAATGATCGTTTTTGGATTTTTAATAACTTCAAAGTTGTGCCATATTCGTGCAAAAGAACGAATTGCTCAATTAACAACCGGCCGGTAGACGGGCGCGGCTAAGAGACGCCGCGCGCCGTTCGTTACCGGGACTTGCCGTAACAGCTGCATCGACCGGCCACATTCATTGTTTACCTATACGGATGGTTACGTGTTATTTCTTTTTATAAGATAACAATAAATATTATTTATTGTACAAAATGAATTTCATATAATAATATGGCATGTAATATAATTGGCGGCCTAATCGCTCAGACTAATCTCTTCTAGGCCGCCTTTGAATAGATTAGAAAACAATTATGTTATTGCATATAACTTGTTTTAATATCTGTCATTAGAAAAATGAAAATCGAGATCAGATTTCTTCTCCAATTTCACTTGTCCAAATTTCATTTTACTAAACGGTTAACCAACATCGAAAATGCTTTATGTATTGTTCGGCTTATTTTTAGAACATAGAAGTAACATTTGACGCCATTACCATGTTACCGAAGTACGTCAGCTAGATTTTTAAAATAACTTTTTGCTTCAGGTTAAAGTGTCTCTTATACCTTTATCATTTGTCACATAAGTTGTTTAGGTTAGGTTACCACTGAGACTAAGTAAGCAAAGTTTAAAATTAACTTTGGTTACACATTCGACCAAAAGTAACATCGGTATGTACAAAAAATTTACATGATAGCTTTGTAAGCCAACTCATACAATGGCAAAAATCCTTTCGACCACGTAAAAAAGAGAAAGAAAGAAAAGGTTTAAACGAAAAGGTTTCGAACAAATGAAAGTCAGCCAAAAAACTTGAACTTCTTATAGGTAACCATAAAAATCACAGGTCAGATAAGAATGGCGCTAATTTTATTAACGTTGGCAATTCGTATTCAATTACCAGCCAACTGGTGACGTCGTACGGAGGAGTCACGCCGAGCGCTATTCATTACCAGGACGTGCCTTTACAGCTGGCATATGCTTAACCATCATGCTATTATAATTTTATGTCATTATACATTCTGACATACCTCAGTGTCTCAAGTGGAATGTTTTCGACCAATGTGTGTTACTAGTGATGACCTATGGCAGCAAAACGTGGTCTCTTACCTTATTGGCCAAATGAACCTCAACGTCCTATGAAGAGGGCGATGCTCGGAGTTTCTTTGCGTGATCGAATCAGGAATGAGAAGATTCGTAACAGAACCAAAGTTACCAACATTGTCTGGATGCATTGGATTAGTAAATTGAAGTGGCAGTGGGCACGGCAGAACCGATGGCCGATAGAGTCGTAAGATTTTGAATGGAGACCACGTACCGGCAAGCGCAGTGTAGGGCGTCCACCCGTACGATGGACAGATGATCTGACTAAAACCGCAGGATCGCGCTGGACACAGGCCGCATACAACCGGTCCTATTGGAGATTACTTGGAGAGGCCTGTCTAGTAGTGGACGTCCTGTGGCTGATATGATGATGGTGATGATATATTCCATTAGCAGTGGGGTACCGCTGGAGCAGAAGGAGGTTTTAGAACCGACGGATGGCGGTATATCCATGCGAAACAGTACACCTCAAATGCATAGGGTGCGGATGGGCAACAAAAATGGCAACTTCACCGCGAAAGCTGCTCTTTGCGATTGCCAACACGCTCGCCCGGAGTGACAATTAAGGGCAAAATTCCCTCTGTCTTGGGGAGGCCTATGTCCAGCAGTGGACTTCCAATAGCTGGTATGATGCTGATAATACATTCCATGGTTTTGTATCATTGACTGACTTTTTACACTCGATTATATCCTCGTGGACTATCTAAAGTATTCTATAAGCTACAAGCTATTTATACCACATGCACACATACTACAAATTAATCTGTTAATTTGCTTTACAAACAAACAGACAGACACGTTTCTGCATTAGTTTTACCAGAATGGATTGCAGTTTTAATATGTACTCATATCTAACAAGTAATACAAATAGTAAAGTTAACCGAGGGTGTGCCCTCCGTCATAAATTTACACGAGTTGTTAGTAATTTACGCCAGTTGAGACTTTGTTTGGTGTAAATTTTTTGTCTTTATAAATAACTCATTTAATTAAAGCTACCGATAAGTTACAGCGACGCTGTAGTAAATCTAGTTCTGTTATTCTTTACAACTATTAATGTAATAAATGCTATCAAGTTTCGTCAATATTTCATTGTCCATTCGGTAGAATTTATATCTCTCGGGCCAGCGGAGCATGGCCTCCTCGTTCTTACTTTTACCCAATTCGACCGTTTATATTGTATTGCTTCTAGATTTATTATATTTGGTTAAGTAATCAAGCTACTTAATTATATTTTGTTGTGAATCTACCCGAATGAAATATTCGGTACTTTAATTAAGATACGAAAATGGATTTCCTAACAAATAAAAGTTTTCATATTTCAGTTTTATATGAAAGTTACCTAAGGTTATTTAAGGTTGCGATCTAACAACGCCTAGCATGACAATACATTAAACATGCAAACGTCACTTAAATCATGCTATAAAGATCTGGTTATTATACTCAGTAATTTAATAGCTATTTTATATAGGTACGCTATTGTGTATAGTGAAGTGCGTGTCATAGTCAGACTAGATGGTGACACTAGAAGAGAAGCATTTTTTCACCTGAAACATATTAAAATAGAGAAACATAAAATAATACAGAAAAAGGTAAACAGTATGAAACAAAAAGATCAGAACACAACATAATTAGAGTCAATCAGGACTCTGTCTCAGCATATGTTACTATAACAACCATGCCATAATAACGCTTCTTTTCTGACAGAGTCTGTAGAGTGTATAATTGAAAATTAAGGTTCAGGAATATTCCAAACACAACAAAAACAAAATAAACAAGTTAAAAAAAATATATACAAACATATTCACATTTTAGATCCGTATCGGGTATACAGCATTATTAAAATATTATTTGTAAATAGATGTATCACACATAAATTTTGTCTCTTTAACTTCGTTAGACTGTGAATAAAATTACCGACGAATTCCAACAAAACACTCCACGTGGAATTCAGTGATAAGGTGAAACTTTCCCTTGCTCGCAAATTACACTCTGAATTTCGTTGATAGAGAAACTTTGTTCAAATGAAATCACTTCAACGGTCTCCACGTATTTGCCTATTCCTCTTCCTGCAAAGTCACCGTAGCGAAGGCTTTTTAGTGAATCGTGTCCTTTGGTCCCCAAATCTCAGAGGGAACTTTTATAATACCTACTGATTTACTCGGAAAACACACGTCGGCTATTAGGAGAGGGGGCAATAATAAAAAAGTCCGTTTGAATTGCGACCGGTTAAAAGGAATCTTTCTAACTGTATCGTTATATAAAATGAATTAGAGCATTGCCTGCCTTTGCCACTCTGATACCGTAATAGAAAGCTATCCAGCGGCGGTTAGCGCTAGCGCTCCTCGTGAATGCAATGCAGCTACTCATATCCGAAGCCACTCCATTATGATATTGCCCTCTGAGCGAAATTTGTTTTCACATTCCATGTATCGCATGAGAGTAGCTATTTCTAAAGCCGTTTACGCTTCCAAATGCGAGTACTAATGAAATCGACTCACGTTACATTTGTGCGAAAATATCTGTTAAAACATTTTTTCCTTAGTCTGATGCGACATGTAATCTCTTGATTAAATCTGCCGACACGAACGACTGCTAAAAGTTTTTTGTATAGACAGAAGGACCTCTTACATTCTTTATACAAAATATTGAGACCTTTTTTAATTATATACATATTCAAAGAATGGTTTTATTCTAGTTAGTATATAGATACCTGAAAAGAATTTTCATTACGACATCGACAAAGGAATATCTCCTTTGTTTTCACATAGGTAGATGAATATTCAGGATTTCGCTACAAAACGTTTTTGTTTCTTCTAAATAAATACCTATTTTAGTTCATAACGTAAAGCACTTAAGTTTTAAAAGTTTACAGTTATGGTTCATTCAAGCAATACTTTTATGCTTAAAATAGAAGTACATTTTATTATTTCAAATAACCAAAATATTTAGAATTGGTAAAACTTTTTTTTAGCCCAAAAAAATATATTCTGAAAGATATTTTGTATATATTATATTAGATATATGGACACTATTATCCATGGTCTATATATCTATTTTTTATTTTGCTTTAATGAGTAATAAAAACCGATTCAAAATCTGTTAGAATTCTGGAGGCGACCTGTGTGAACTGTGCAGCGCTGACACAGGCGGCGCTCTCGAATCGCGCGTGCCGATCGCCGGCTCTCGCGCGCCGTGCGGCGGCGGCGTTATGTCATCAAACACGTTTGCACCTAATCATCACTCGAGATTAACTACTACAATTCTACAAATAATGGTGCAGTAAAACCAATGCGAATATTTCTATATGTCGGAAAACTGTTTTCGCTAGTTTTTTGTGGGAAATATCTTTCTCCGTACTCTCAACTATGCTCAAGAAGATTGGTTGAGTAGATAAAGCATGAAGACAAACAAATTTATTTTCGCATTTATAATGTTAGTAGAGATCCTTACGACAAACTAATTCGTACGCACTTTACTGCTTATGCAAGCAATATTATTGTACATCCTCACAAACTGTCGCATTTAATATATTTGCAGGATTTAGTTTCAGTTAACTAACGTAATTCATGAAAAAACAATGGTCCTATTAAAATACTAGTATTCCATTTGTAATTGTTACGACTTAAATAATTTTAAAAGCCCTACAAAGAATTATAAAAAGGTTAGTTCTCTTGACGTCAATAGTACGTCGTATAGTAATCGTACCGATATTTTGTTCTACCATCCTATAACCAAAAGCTCAAGAAAAGTCAAGTTGGGTAAAAATCAGTACCACCCGGAATGACCCGGATATTATACTTTCAACACGAATGAAGCCACGAAACATTTAGTTTATATATGACCACATAAATGTATAAATATAATAAAATACTCTACTCTGACTTCACCGAAGGTCTGTCTAAATATATTTTCCAGCTTAATGCCAATGTCCCAACACTAAAATTAATCAAATTAAGAAAGTTCCCGGGAACAAAACAAAACGTCGACCCTTATTTCGGATGGTAATTTCAGCGGTGGTCCGTGAAGTGACGCGGCACGGCAATTATTTTCATATAACATAATCCTGGCGTTGCGAGGTGTACGCTCCTGAGGGACGCGTGATTTGGTCCGGCGGCAGCGCGGACGACACGCCGGTGCGCTGGCCATTGCCTCGTCACGGCTCCCGGAAAACTCGTATTAATGTAAATTGGAGTAATCTGCCCTTGCTCTCCCCGTCGGCAGCACAAAGCTCCCCGTATTTTAAAAGTTGTAAAAAGCTCCGCGTAAATGTTTTCTGCTAAAATATTTTATCAGAAAACATTTACGCGGCGTCTCCTTTCTATCATAACTGTAGTTTAACATTTAATATATTGTCAACACTGTCACTTTGTTTTGTAAAAATACATTTTATAAAATGGCCATTGAGAACTTACTATTGATACTTACACCCTACTAATTTAATAAAGGTACCTATTTATGGAATAAAACTGTATATTCTGTGATAAACTCTCAAAGGAATTCCTTTTATTTGAGAAATTTGAGGAAGGGTTTGGATAGCATTAGTTAACTCGTAACCAGACGAGCTCGTTATATTAAACCACGATAATCTACGTACTCGACCTAGTTTAGGCTCCGCAAATTATACGTAGCCATAGAAATATTATTAGATTTGAAATATTGGTTTATTCATTACGACTATGTATAAGTATACATTAATATTTTTCTTTATTTTTGTTTCAGGTAAGTGAAGGTTTAAGTTTATAAAATTAAGTTAAAGGTGAGTAACTTTTTTAAAATGTCTGCGGCTCCTAATTTTCATTGACTCCGTAGACACGTTCCTTTTCAATAAAATATTGCATTTATAAATTTCTTAGAGTGTAAATCTAAAACTTTGTCATAAAAATTGGCATTTGTTTCTGTCGCAATTCCTCAAGATACGCAGCGCTCGGAAACTCGGAGGGAACGGAGACATTTGATTTTAAGCCTCACGGACTATAAGTGTTATTTCTTCAGGAGAAGTATTATTCTGCGAGAGCAGCGCAGCTCCGCCGTCTCGAATGCTCCATTTAGTTCCAAAGTTTTTCTCGTTTATCACCGTTGGGCTCTCAGAGGCGGAGATTTTTCCTTTAGATTTGTTGTCACGCCAGACCTTTTTAATGTACCTTTCTTATCGCGGCGTGATTAAGAACGAACTTGTTTTAAATTCGAAACTTTCGTGACTACTATTCAAATTAAGGCCTATGGTAGCTAATAATAGAAAAGTATTTCCATTAGGAAGTTAAAAACAATAATTTTACCTGTTTGGAATATAATATAATAAGGGTCTACATCGATCCGTCATTTCATCAATCGAAATGTTTAAAAAGAAACTTTCTATTAAATCTATGCTAGGAACTTATAAGAAAACTAAAATAACTTAATGTACTATACTTTTAAATTAATTAAATAAATAGTGTCTAAATGATTCTCAAATCTAGCTTAAAATTAACTTACAATTTATGGTTTAGATAAACCAATACATTACAATCATTAGTAAACAAAATTAAGAAGATAAGAAACTAATATTATACTGAATTATTACAAAAGTTAAGTACAAAAAGTAGATTCTGCATTAAAATTTGGTGAACAGAGTCGTTCGTTAATTAAACAAGTGAGTCGCGGCTGTGATAAAAAGTGCTCACATTAAGGCTCCGGTCGAATGTG
This sequence comes from Heortia vitessoides, assembly GCA_020976665.1. Classification (NCBI taxonomy): domain Eukaryota; kingdom Metazoa; phylum Arthropoda; class Insecta; order Lepidoptera; family Crambidae; genus Heortia; species Heortia vitessoides. Next base: position 7,891,916 of record JACJUM010003174.1, read on the forward strand.
GGCAGGTGTCTCGCCGCTACAGCCCGCACCGCGTGCTACGTTTAGATAAAAGGATTAGCAGACTTTCTGTTCTCCTTTATAATATACTGATTTATAATTACTTTATTTCCTCCACTTTGCTTCCGTACATATGTACATACATTCCACATACCCACTCTTTAAGTGAGGCCCGCATTCGCTTCAATTAAAATTTGTTCATAATTTCTTATTACGCTCCGTCATTTCATAATAGGAATTGTTAAAGTAGATTATTTTCATTGTTGCTAATTAAATTGCTTTTCAGTCTCATCAGTGTCCATTTTTGATAGGTACACTTTTTTCATAACTACAAATATAATGAGTATTTGTGTCAAAAATTGACACAATAGAAAGTTTTGTCGTATTTTTATTGCTAAAATGGTTTTCCTTAAAATTTATCCCCGTAAATTTCTTTCCGATGTAAATTTCCAATCTATTGAGAACGAATACCTACATTAGATTGGATTTCGGCGCATCCTTAATGTTTGGCTTTAATTTATTGCGTCTTGAAATAGGCTCACTAATGGGATAACTTCGTTTACGTCGGATCCTTTCTCTTGATCCGACATAATCTCGATACATTTTAGTGTTTAAAATTGATAAGAGTTTTATTCAGCGCACAAATAAAAATAAGGCCCTTTTTCTTGTGCCTACTGTTAGTTTTAATCAATACTTCATTATACTAGTATAATAAATAACAAAAGTTAATATCATGCCATAGACACGTATGGAAGAATCCTTACATCTAAACGATGCGCACTCTGAAGTACATTAGTCATTGCAAAGAGAGGTAAAATAAATGAAATATTTTCGTGACGTGTGTATCACAGATGTGACGCGAGCCGAGATTGTTTCCCGACGGCTACGGCTCAGCGCCCCGCGCCCTAATGACGCGGACTTCGCCCCGAGATTGGAAAATGCCTCTGTAACTTTTCTACTGCTTATACAAAAAAGTTAACGCGAAAACTTTGATAGCTTAAGGGCTCTGTTTTTATTGTCATTGAGTTATAAGTCTGAATTTTCGAGCTTGATATATTTGCCTAAATAAAAACGGTTTGCTGCGCCCGCCGTTTCATACTACGATATAGTTGCAAATTTTCATAAAAATATACTTAATATGAGTTATGCTGTATAAAATATCTGATACTCCGGTAAATGGCGCTGTAAAAGTGTTGTTAGTTCGGCATAGGCCGGCTCGAGTAAACAGCTCGGTAAATCACTAGAAGTGTGCGCCACAGCTCGACTTGGACAATATTTGTGCCAATAAAACCCTCTGTAACAAAGCTGTTGTTGTCAACGGAAAGCTGCCTGATCTGTTTTTAGTCTGTCTTGGATTTTCCTGTCATCCTTTGCAAATACTAATAAAAAGTTTGTATTTTTTCCGTTGTACATTTTTGACAAAATAAGGCGTAGTTAGTGTGATTAATATGAATAACTATTATAATTCTAAACCAGCATTCTAACTTCTTTATTTCAAATTAATCTTTCTTAGTGTTCCCCAGGCGTTATAATTGGAAGTCCAGTACAATATTTCAAATTTCTAACACTTATAGCTTAGGCCCTACATTGATATGTTAGTCAGTCACTCAGCTTTTCCTTTTACATATATCGATATATATGTAGAATCTGTATAACAGATATTTACGCCCCTTATTAGTGATAAACACAGCTATCATTATGATTTTAGTCATTATCATCACTTCACTTGGTACTTACAAATTTAGTAGTTTCATAGGTTTCTCCGCAAACAAACAGTAATAAAATACTAATAATACAAAACATTCTATCTTCTGTAAAAGGGTTTCTGTATATATATTACATAAAATGCTCATCGACAAATAGCATATACGATCAACAGCGAAACGCGATCGCAATATAAACTAAAATAGCTCTTCTGAGGATCTTTTCCGGCAACGTATTCCTAAAATAGTTGAGAGATATCATTGTTTCGGCAAGTCTTGAGCGAGTGCTTGGGGACCGCATGCCCCTCCGGCGAGGCTCGAATGTGCTATTGCACCGTAACGACGTATTTGCATCTATGTTAATAACTCATCCGTTTATTATTCGTCTTGTCTTACACCCTCCGCGTGCTCCACCATTTGATATACCAGATAATACGTACGTGTCTTAACGAACGTACCAAATTGAATTATTCGTCGCTATTGAGTTTAACTCTACAGGTAATCTGTATTAACATAGTTATGCTATGTGTATCATTACCGTATGGTAAAAACTATATAGTTTTGTTCAGTTAAAGTTACTTCAATAAAAATTAACGATTGGTAAGCCGAAGGTATATTCACCTCTGTTTAAATTAATATTCTAGAGAACAATAATACTATCACTAGTATTATATATCCTTGCCAAGTTATTATTTTCTTTACTATATTAAAGCTAAAAGTAATCAGCCAATATCTATTGCAAACTAAACATATTACTACGTATTACCGACTAAGCGTGTTCTCCGAGCGCGAAGCTTACTACGAGCGTATTTGCGTCTTCCTGACTTCTCAATAACTTGAAAACTATCACCGTCAGCTATCGTAGATAACTAATAAAGTAAGTTCGAGAGGAAAAGTAAACTAATATCGGGTTGTTCTGGCGACGACCGCCGGTGGCCGCGCTGGGAGCCGGCACGTCATCTTCGCTACAGATTTATTACTTTTAATATGAGCACTCCATCCGCCGTCTATGAATGTCGCCGTACTTTCTTCAAGTTTGTGTTAGAAAAGTTACTCTTTTATATCACTTCAGTTTAACTTTTTTTAAATTGGTTTTTCTAAATAATAGATAAAACTACCTTGTTGCTACGATTCAATTATGAAATACTCGCAACGTCAACTGTATTGTAATCGTTATTTGTATAAAAAATGTAATAAACTTATTTCTTTTTTTCTTGTGCTGTTTAAGTATTTAGTAGAAATAATATTCATATCGACTAAAAACTGAGATATTGTTGTAGATATCCGTATGGTTTTATGTATTTTGTACATGATGCGATATATCGTTTTATTTTTTCTTGAGTCAGATTTGTGATCATCCTCCTGTGCCGATAACTCCGGCCTTTGTCCAGCGGAGAGACAGTAATAGGCTATTATTTTACTTTATGATCTACTTTTAGACGTGGGGTTCTAGCAAATATCTTTTATCATGTAACATGGATAAATATTTTTGACATAAAGGGTACCATAAACCTAAAAGTGGTTGCGTTATACAACACCAATATTATTGAAAACTTATCTTCCTATATACATATACTAGCTCTTGCCCGCGGCTTTGCTTGCATTAAATTCAGGGTAACATGATAAACGACTTAATACATTTCATCGCCTATTTTAGAGGCTGAGGCAAGAAAAATCCCAATTTTTTCGTTAGTTACAAAAACTTGCGGAATTCTCTATACAAATCCATTTTAGAGAAATGGTGGGGGGTTAAAAACTAGACAAAAAGTAACGTATGTCACTTTCCATCCCTTCAACTATCACCACTTAAAAAAAACACGTCAATTCGTCGCTTGATTTTGCCTTGAAAGTCGGACAAACAGAACACATACACTTTTCCATTTATAATATTAGTCTGTGAAAGTAAATAATATAAATATTTCTAATAATCAAATAGATGTCCATTAAATACCCAATGAACACTGCAGCTACAGCGCTGAACTCCTTGAAAATTTTTTTTCTTGTCTGTTACCGAAATAAAATTTCATGAGGCGATTATTTATAATATAATAAACAGCCCTCGACATTAACACAACAAACTGACGTAGACTTACCTAATTAGCAATTCATATGAAAATGATGATCTTCGAAAATAGAAGCGACTCCAACAAAATAAGAAATAAAACAATAATCATTAGCGCCGCCCGCCCATCTTTCTCACTTCAGAAGTCGTTTCCGAAAGTTTCTTTAAATTCACGAAAAAGTTTCGGTACAAATTAAGAGCAAATTTTACTCCGTCCGTTTAGCCATTAGTAATTTCAAAGTTCTAATGAATTTTCTTCTCTGACATTGAAAAATGAATTTCGACCCTTACTTTTACCACTGGGACAACAGCACAACACGTCATAAAACCTGTATACAGTCGTGGTTACCAAGACAACTTAATTATTCCGCACAACTTTTTTTAATTTATTCTGTTCAGGCAATAACTAAGTTATAGATCCACAAATTTTTTGGTTTATTGAATATTTGATGATATTTGCCGGTATAACCTATATCCTACGTACGTTAATAAAACACGTATCTACAGCATCTAAAATTGATTAATTGAATCACTCATACATAACAAAAAAGTCTTCTCTTAATAAAATACCGCATCGTTACTAAAGTAAGCATTCATTTTCAAGTAAAAGCCTGATAAATTAATCCACGCAGGAATATATAGGGTAACTTTACCGACGTTCGTCTCGATTCAATACCAATAGCAAATATTTTCGATGAGAGCGCTCGTAGTAGATCGAGAGGTGGCCCCCCTTACCCCCGCACCCCTCATTACCCCTAACCGTGCCCCATTAGGCGCACGGGCCCAAGTGCCCCGGACCGTAGTTAATCCACGTCCTCATTCACTGTTATTTCGAAGGTCTGATCTAATCTAAACAGGACTTAGGATCCTACAATGCCAGTATTTCGCGCGACTCGTCCCTTTTATGTATTTGACTATCCCCACACCCGACCCCGCAGTGTCGCTCGGTCGACGTTCGCCTTCGCTATAAAAGGAAATAACACTTCCGAAACTTCCGATGTGATTTCGTGTTAATGCCTTTGTATGAAAATTAATTTAGTCTTTAATGTTTGAGTGGCGGTAACGACAAATTGCGCTACAAGTTTCGAGTCACAGTCTCGTATAAGCGTGGAGTTAGTAAAGAGTATTATATAATATATTGAGAAATACGAGTATAACGGTAATGCTGAGGCGAGTGGCGGCGAAGGCCGCAGTGGAAGGGTCAATTTGGAAGCTATTATACGGCGGCGGTTACAGGCCTACTTCCGGCGGCTGCACTAAGCTGCCTGTTTCAATCCCCCTGCTCAATTTAGGCCTTTCTGCAACACCATTCAACCTTACCCGCTTAGTGTAAATACAACTGTGGTAGAATTATTACTGTATTATTACTTATTTTCGGTTTTTGATTAGAGCGCTCCCTTTGATTCAAAACCCCGTCCGTCCCTCGGATAAGCAACACAAAAAACTAATTCCGTCCAGTCTTGATGAACCGATTTGATAAATTGCTTTGGAGGTGAAAATGTTTTAACAGTGCCTTAGCCATAAGCCGATTTCGGATTACCTCATCATTTTTTACGATACCCGGAGAAAATTTACGAATTTAGATTGAGTATTTATGGATTCCATATCCGATATTCATTTATAGCTGGGTCGGATCTGCGCCCAAACCCCTACAAGGGAGACTCGAAAACTTGAAAATGGTTCTAGGATGAATGTTTATCGAGACTGACTACATCTACAAGGTTTTTTTTTAACTTTAAGATGAAACCTCATTTGTTACATTTATTGTGTATTGGATGTTATTTTATGATAGTTTTTATATCAATACAAGTATTAGGTGAAATTATCTATGTTATTAGTACTTTAGTTTTTGTTATAAAATATGACAAATAATTTATAAGAAATATTTTTATTGTTAATTAGCATTTTGAATTTAATTCATTGAAATGGTATTTTATTATCAATATTATAGTAGCTTATATTGTTATCAGTTTATAGCAGAAAACAAATAAAAGTAACCCAGTTACTTCTTACATCATCTTCATACTGTTCTCTTCTGCTGTTGATTTTCACAAAAACGACAGCAGAACACCAGACGTGTTTCTGTGTAACAATCATATTTGCTTTTATTTAATAGAAAAATAATTAGAGCATCACTCATCATCATATCAGCATTTGGAAGTCGACTGCTGGATATGGGCCTCCCCAAGAGAGGGGTAATTTTGCCCATAATTGCCACGCCGGGCAAGCGTAATGGTAATCGTAGAGCGCAGATCTCAGACTAAAACTAATTCGACGAATAAATTCCTATTCAAACACCAAAGTATTCCTGCATTCCGTAACTAGTATTAGCACTATTATATTGACAGTATTGCAATACTGTTCTGTCTGTTTTATTGAGCAGCAACTCTTCCTGTAGCATATTTGATTTCAATGTAGTGTACCATATATACTACGTCATACTTAGATACAGTGTTACCATGTTTAAATACGTAATAATTTACTTGTTTGGTCCTAACACAAAGTAAACACTTCATAAACCCGACATTTCATTCAATAATTAAATTCTTCTACTTTGAGGACAGTGACAGTTATGACAGTCACGTAGAATCAGACATAAAATGTGTGTTTTTCTACATTAGGTATGTATGTAAAGTAACTAATATTTATCACATCTGTTGTTCATACTTAGCCTTGGACTATTTTTCATTTCACCGAACTAAAAAAACCAAGCTATCTTTAAGCGAGCGATATAATAATAATATTAAAATAAAAGGAATCAATAAAAAATTATAAGTTGTTTTAAAATATTATTGATTTTAGAAAATATAGGTTTTTATTTAAAGTTAAAAAAAAACAATAGATGCAAATAACCTTCTAAATAAATCTCCTTAGGGTTCGACATATTTCGGATAAAGTGATGTCTCAGTTAATACATATAAACTTGTTTGGAATTTCGAAGACCTGTGTGATCACAGTGGCCACCTGCGTGATCGAACTTTACCGGTTGCACGTAAATAAAACTTGCCCGGCAGTTTTGCTCTTCAGAGCACTACTATGAAAGCATCTTGAATATGACAAGTTCGTATCTTCGCGTCGACTCTTTTGGTCTCCTGTCACTCCATGGTTGTTTGCGCATAAAATATAACTTTGAACATGTTTCTTAGACTATTTTGCGAAAACTGCTTTTTTAACTAACTCCAAAAAAGAAGGAGGTTCTTAATTCGACTGCTTTTTTATTATTGTTTATGTTTGTATGAACGTGATTTACGATTTTGAGTTAGTAAACCATATTCCATATCCTACATTTACTATGCAGATATTGCAAGTCCAATCTTGCTAATTGCGTATCTCTTAAGAATTATTAATATGTAGAAGACAGGATTTGAATCCAAAAAAAGATTTCATGAAAAAAAATTGAAATAATTTTTAATTTTTTGGGTTTTGTTTGTCTTTCCATTGTCCATGTCATTCATTGTTCCATTTCCATGTCATTCAACACCATTGAATAAATGAATAATATATATTTGATAAACTTCAATTTACGGTAGCATCAAATGCAGTTCGCGATACTGTTATCCTAAACATCTAAACTTTTCTCCTGGTAGAATCCGAGATCTTTTTCACCGGTGCGCATAAAAAATACGACCGCTCCCTTAGAACACTAGTACAAAGCGAAGCTAGCGAATACCGTTTGGGATAAGTTTTCAACTAACTATAAAAACTAAACTGTAAAGGCACGCCGGAGGGTGCCGATGCACCGTCCTCGTGCCACTAGTGGAAAACCGGTGTAGTACATTGTAGCGGGGCAGCAAACGAGGAGTTATGACGGCGGCGGAGGATTACGTGAGTGGATGTCGTAATAAAGCTTGCGATGAAGCCGTTACCCGGAGATAAACGTAAATATCTCCGGCCGTAGCTGTCTGTTTCTCGCCACGAGACCCGCACACGCTGCTCGCGTATTCTTCCGCTGCTGCTTGCATCTTTATAATAGTCTTAATATCATATTTAAATTTATTTACTATGTATACCTTGCTTAATATCTTATTATAAATTCGATAAAAGGGTGTTTATACCTATCAAAAAAATAGCCCTCTTATTCACGGTAAACAGAAATCGAATCTAAATTATCACAAAACTATAACACACACTTTCCGTCCATTAATCCGAAATGCTAATTCAGCGAAATAGAATCACATTTTAGGTTAAATAAGGTTTCCTATTATAAGCATGAACTATTCAACCTTCTAATACCCCTAAGATTTACCGCTCGAATTTCCAACGGATGTCCTGTTAGTTTTCACTGCGAAGACCAGAGATTATACAGATAAAGCTGGAGCACAGAGCCGAGGTGCCGGTGGCAGCGGTGTTAGTATCCTTTGTGCTCTATAACGTATGTATTCACGCGCCTGCTCTTATCTCCTAAATTAATTACATAAATCTTGTTTGCATACGTCTTAAGCGTATGACGTGCCGCCATAATTCAACCAGAGCGGAGGTTTACACTGCTAATGAAGGGCAACTGCGATGCGATAACTGTGAGTTGCATTATATGAAAGTGGTATTTTGATTAAAAAGGAGGCAGGCGCAGGAGGATATGCATGTAATGCTTTAAAGAGGTTTGAAGTAAAAGAAGATTAGGTAGCAAATAAATGTAGGAAAAGCGACGCGCAGCTTCATCCTTTTTACTTAAGCCGAAGAGAGAGCGGCCATGATTTCCCAGGGCGTACAGTGCGCCGTCTGGAGTTGATCTGACGTCGGGTCGCGGTGCAGCGGTGCCCGTGGAGGCGCCGGTTACTACCTTATTGCAATCTCGTCACTCGGAGACACCTCGCCTTGATGAATGCTCCTCCGCCAGAGCATTAGACACACAACCCCATTGTTTCCCGTTTACGTTGTCTCGGCAACATATGACAAATTGCTCTTGATTGTGGCAAAGACTCAGCGGAATTGTATTCCAAGAGTCCATACGTATACATGTAAAATATTACAACGACTATCTATACATCGAAATAAATTATGTATCTACTATATTTTTCTATTTTAATTGCTTTGTAAATAAATATTTTGAAATGCCAAGATAATGAGATTACGATGACAAAAAAATATATTTATCGGAGATGTTAAAAGAAATACATTTATTAAATTGTTACGGAAAAAGTCAAAGAAATTTAGCCATGGTAGGTATTTAAATTAATACGAGGCATAAATCTTGTTTGATTTTTATTTGGAAAATAAATGCTATGCCGCTAGAACAACCACTTTGCTAATTAATTGTGATAGAAATAACGAACTGTTGCTATAATCACTTCAGTCCAAGAAGACTGTACCAACAAATTCTTCACACATCAGACTTTTTTCTTAAAAACTTAACTTCTGTTAGGAATTAATATAATCGCCTACTATCTGTACATTTCGTGTCACGTTGTATGTCCAGGATGAACTACTGACTTTAATCATTATTTGCTTACTGTTTGCAGTTTGATCTTACGTGACAAATAGGATAGTTTATATCTTAAGTTATAGATGTAATATTTGTTTCATGATAAACATATCAGTATACTTAAGACAGGACAACGTCCTTCGGGTTCGCTATTTGATCGTAATGCATATTTTGTTGTAACAGTCATACGCGTTACACAAAATAGATTGAAAATGCTTAATATCCAATCCATCATAACTCTTTTTAAATTAAATACGTGAGTTATATAACATTTTACTTTAAATAACTAAATGTAACCAAAATGCCGAGTTCCTGCTGAAATTAATTTACGGAACAAAATATTTTCGTCCACCAATGTTCGATTGATACGGTCTGGCTCTTGCAGTTCACAATTTAATTCTTAATTTAATTGGGAGAAGTGTAATAACATTTGCCGGCAATAAATGATAAATGGCGAAGGGCTCGCCGCTGTGGTAGCTTGGGACCATAAATCTCACGGCAAAAGTAACGTACGGAATATCAAACGTTCACAATGACAAATTATCGTTTGAATACCTTCTTCTCGGCAACTTGTTTTCTTTAAAATAACAAACTTAATCATGCTTTAGTCAAGGTGACTCCCCTTAATTTTTTACTGGATTGTTTACCTTTTTATGATAATCTTTTGCAGCGTTGTATGTATTTTTTATAATTATTAAGCATGTGAAATTTTATATGATAGTTTTAGACAGCTGGCTACGATCCATAGACCAGACTTTTTACTATTAGTATGTAAGACTAAAAGGACCTCCTACTAAATGTTTTAATATTTACTACAATATTTAACATTTCTTGTGTCTGAAAGTTATAAATTAAGGTACCTGAATAGGACAGACAAAATCTATCACTACGTCGATTTCAATCAGGGTGGACCATTTGACGTCACCGTCTTGGAAAGCAAAGAGAGTAAATGAGGAGTTGCTCACGAGTCGTTCAAATATTCCGGCAGCGCGCGGCTGCAGCGGCGCGCTGAGGACACGCTCCGCCATCCAGCCCGCACCCGTGCGCGCGGTAATCAGCTTTTGTGCGCGGTAATTGGGTGTCTGAGCTGCCAACCGGAGCATTTATTCCCGATAAATTGAAAACTGCTTTGTGCTTGAAATCAGTTGAAACTTTAGCTCGAGTTTTTCTAACCTCGTCGACATATCACTCCCGATTGCGGCCTTTTGCACATAGGCTCTTTTTATCGGCTGATTAATCCAAACAATTATATACAATATATAAATGTTAAATATATTTGTATATACTCATTGTAAAGTTTATGTACATTTGTGACGACCTATTAATATAAAATAGTATCTTTATATTCCACCAGTGATGAGAACAGAAGATTGTTCTCTAATTAAAATGAGATCACAATTTTTGTCCTCGTCCCCTTTAATGAATTTGCCATTTTCTCAACGAGCCGAGGGAGGCCTCGTGGAGTAACATAACGCGGAAACTGGTATAAAATTGTGATAACGCTAGTAGGTAATAGGCTTGCTAATGAAAATATTGCGTCGTTAGAGATATCCTCCCCCACAATTGTAAGGTCCTCAGTGTAGTATCTGCGCCGTGGAACGGCGTCATTTACATATTTTAATAAAATAATATCGCAACTGAATCGTAACTGAGAACTTGATTTAAGTTCTTACCGCGATGAATGTAAATTCGCCACCGCCGCCGCAATTCCAGATTTCAATTCTGGAATTAATGGGAGCCGTCGTGGACCGAGCCTCGTCTAATATTTGCGTTACTTCCGGGGAATTCTCTTTAGAAATGGAATAAATTAGTGCCAATAAGTAAACCTTGCGTTCGGTGAAGCTGGTTGATTCCGGTGAATAGAGTCGTCCTCGACAGATGACAATCCATTGGTGCCGTTGTGGTTTTTAAGAATTATTCAGTAGGCGGTGCACGACGCCGCTTGGCCCTCCTAAGCGTGCATTAATATTGTCAATAGTTGGAGTTAGTGGAAGTGAAGTACGTGTTCCGCCTGCCGCTATCTACGGCACAGCCCGCGCGGTGAATTCGAATGGCCTCTCACACCGCTGCGCCGCTCCCCGGGCGCCCACCTCGCGCCCTCCACCCTGTAACGCCCCATAAACTCGCGTCTTAATTTTAACTTTATTTCTTACCGCTACTGTGTTCCAAGAAAATTAAGTGTGAACGTACCGCTGAAGGATTCTCTTGGGACTTATCATGAGCTTTTATGCCTATTTAGGGAAGATCAAATCCATCTATGTATCTCGTAAGTCTTGAAAATGATTACCATTTTGATATACAAGTCGTTACTAACGCTGTAAATGATTGTGCATATTACTGTAAAATTAACATCCTTCTATTTCAGTTCTATTAAACTAGCTCCAAACGTAAAGCGAACTCGAAATGAATAGCCTTATATTCATTTTCGTAAGTCCAACAAAGTCAAATAACTCTTTTCCCGTTTTGCTCTCATTTGCCGCTCACAGTAGTAATGAAAAGCTATAACAATAGAATAGAAAATAAATTGGCAATTCCGGTGGTTACGTATCTGGTTATTGCGAGTTTACATCGAGAGCACGTCGGAGCGTTTGAAATTTTCTCAAAGGTGGAAGTTTTCTTGGGCGCATGCAATTTCGAAGTTGCACAAGAGGCCGGCCAGTCGTCTAGAGAGAAACGAGCCCGGGCGAGGCGAGGCGAGCGAGCGTCAGTATGCCAAGTTTCCCGCCCCGCTCCGCACCGCAACATCGCCCGCCGTGCCGCGCCGCGCCGCGAAGCCAAGCTCACGAGCTCTACACAATAGCGATTATTGGGGCAATCGGCGCGGCGCCCTAGGCCGTGCCGTGCCCAGCCGAGACGAGCCCCGCGATGCAAATAAAATTTCGAGGAGGCCACGACCGGACAACGCTGCCCCTCGTTATTATTCGGCTCTCGCGGAATTGCTTTTATGTCCTTAATGGAAAAGCGAGATATTTATTTCGGGTTTGCGAGAAGACCTTCCTTTAACATTTTCCTTGTTATACCTCAAGTTATTGCTGAAAATTATACGATTCCAACTTCTTGTTTGATTTTATATTAAAGCTCTTTCTGCTTTGATGAAAACTTATTTTAAACGGTATTATGAAATAATTCTATTTGGATTCAGTATTAAATGGTTATCATTAATTTCAATAAATGTCTGTATATGGTATATCATAATCTGAAGTAAACAGGATTGAACCTAGTACGTTGAAAGAGGGGTTTTAAATTCTACAGTGGAATAAAGTAAGCTGCCGATCGTGACGATAAGCGGATTAAACCTCGTGAGGGACAAGTCGCCGCTTTGTTTTACTAAACCGAGTAATCACTGAAGCTGAAAAAGCTTAATCTGTAACGACTTTTAAAATTTCACGTCGTGCTCTGCTGTCACAGACGAACGCGCCTGCCGTACAGAATTTGTAATAAGCAACCCCTCGTGTACACCCTGCGCCAAATTTTCACGAGTTCATTAGGTGACTCCACTCTTCATTGTTTATTTTAGTTTCAAAACCTTTTTAACCCTTCTGTTTTCGACTCTTTCCCGTTTGTGTTGTGGTTCATTAGTTATAATTCCGAAGACACTAAGTTAATTTATGCTTTGGTTTTGATGCCAATAATTATTAATTAAATCCTTAGAAAAAATATTTTAAGTTAATGTAAATAGTGATTATTAAAGTATTGAAATAATCAGAATTACGTTGGGCGCACAAATGTTGTATATTGAGCATTTCACTTGAATAGTATGAGTAATCACATTTGTTACCATTCTGATTACAAAATATGTTGCTAGTGAAATTGATAGACAGCTGGTTTTATTTAAATCTATAGGTGAGAGTCAAGTTTTAATCTTTTATTAATTTTACTCATTAATTAATTAAATGTCGTTATTCAATAGTATGTCTCTATTATACATCATATATTTCTTTGTGAATAATATTAGTTATTCGTACAATTGAGGAGATATCTATATTTTACTTACCATCCGTATTATAAAAATGTTCAAATAAATATTTTCACTCATAAAACATTCATATTTATTTATAAATAACTGCTTAACATAATGTTACAAGTTCCATGAAGGCGTTAGTATAACAGATTATACATATATATTCCGTCTGGAGTGAAACTTCTGACATAAGTATAATATACGGCTCGAAGTTGGGATGTAGTTACAACAAGATAAACTTACGTTATTGAGGTGAGTGGCTATAAATAACGTTCACCAGTTTCGCCAGTTGGTGCGAACTGCCCCTTTAATTATGAAAATGTATGCGAAGCACAGGAAAGTTTGTGCAATTATGCCGCCGCGGCGTGCAGTAGCCGACCAAGTCCTTACCCGCGCGCCGTCTACTGGCATTCAATTACCTACTACACTCCGAGGAAATTTTGAAGATGGCCTTATTAGAATTACCCGCAAGCTTCCCTGTGAAGCTTTAAGAGTGGTTTTCCGTTCTCATTTAAAAACGAAACATCTTTTTGGTTGCACACTAAAAGGTACAAAAGATAAAATAATTTTGGTCCGAGTTTTGTTTGTCTGTTAGTATATCAGTTTATGCTATATGGGTATTTTAATTATTACATGATAACGGTTATATAAATATGTTTATTAATATATATGGTTATTTTCAATAACCAGCATTTTTGTGTTTAATGAACACAAATATGCTTAACAGAAAAAAGCTTGTTTACAAGGTTCATATTACCTCAGCCTGATCTGACGCCGTTTTCTGTAACATTAGATGCTTATTTACGAGACAAACTTCCCCGAACATTATCCACCGTAGTGCTACGTATAAAAGAAGCTCGCAATAAAATCCCGCGGTCCTGTTATTTACAGCGGGGTCAATTATGTCACAATAAAGTTTTTAGTGTTGCACAAATTGTCGATTTGGAGGCGGTGACGGATGGCCGCGAGACGGCGCCGGCAAATGAGCACACGATAAAATTATCGTTAGCGGTAACGACATGAATAAATGCAAGAGGGTGGTTCGCGACGGAGGAGCGGCGAGCTGCTCTCGTTAGGGCTCTTGTGACGGCTGCATGCAGCGCAGTGCACGTCGCGAGCCGCCTTCCGATCTCCACAACACGTTCATTTACTTTGGCCCGGACCGTTGCGCTCGCACAAATTTCTATTTCACAATTTCACGTTTCCGTACTGGTGATTATATTACTGTACATGTTTTGATATTTGCATAATTCCATCTTTACTTGTAGGAGTTTAATTAGTAGGAGCTCTACTGACTTTTAGTCGTAATAATACGTGAATTAGTAAAACCTACTCACGTGATTGTTCATATTAAAATTCTGTAGTAAGTATAATTCAAAGATGAAAATTAAGAGTGTAAATATACAACATGATTTCACCCCTACCGTAGGCCATATAAAACCAGCATCGGGTTAACCAACCTATAAATATCAGTGAACCAACTCCTAAATTATAGCGCAGATGAAACCGTGCAGAAGCGCGATATTTATTTCGTGTTTTTTAAGCAATAAAGTGCGGCAACGTCAAAGCATTAGCGTTCATTCTGTACTCGTATACATTCAAAAGCCGGATAAGTGGAAATCGACGTAATATAGTACGAATCACGCAGATTACGAACGAATATATTCCACGCATTATAATCAATTGTTACTTGATAATGATTATAGGTTAATAAGTATCACAATAAATAGCAATAATAAAATATTTGTAAATAATATATTATTGTGAGTAGCTAGGAAGTTCAGATTAATGATTCCTTATTCTGTATTTAATAAAGAGAAGTATATATATGAAATAACAAAGTATCACAGATCTCTAGCGATCTCTAGCAGTAATTACATGTCAAAACTAATCTATTAACTTCTAAAAAATGTTTGCGTCTGAAGTCGTCGTTCTATCCCCACCCAGGATAAACGTTTTTGTAGTGAATATGTAAAATTGTTTTGTGTCTGGATTATATATATTTAAGCATAATAAGCATAGCAAGCATAAGCATAATAATAAAAAGTATAAATGTAAGTAGTATATTTTTTACATTTCTGTTATCTGATCTATGTGCGATGACGCTAATTATCACGAAATCAGTTCCATAAATGAGATGTGATATGTATGAAATTGTGGCTAGTTATTATTATTACAGAAAACTCTACAGTTTACTCATTATGTTGATAAACCGTTGCCTAATTCCCATACATCAAAGGTTATAAATTCTGTCAAAACATCCTCTCTTGAAATTCATGCGATTTAATTAGTACATGTGTAAATTTCAACCGGCCAGTTTAACGTTTTCAAAGTGAAGAACGCCTAATAAAATGGGCCTACTTGCCGAATCTAGTGTTTAGTTTGATTTATAGCGGGCCGGCGAGCGGGCGGTGGGTAATTTTAAACGTCACGCATTATGATGAATACTCGCAATTTCTCCAGTAACGCGACCCCGATAGCCGTGTGACTCCTCAGTCCCCAGTTTCTTTTTCGGTACCTCGCTGGTTTGAGATTCAACAAATAGTAACCTAAACGGAATTAATAGCACTATCTATGCCTTACCTTTTTTGGGCTTATTTACCTACATAACACGTGACAGTTCGGAATTTTTTTGAAAGTTACTTTCCCAAATTTTCTTTGCTGGGAATCAGGTTCGCGGCGATCCATAGTATATTTTCAAATTTTGTAACTTTGTTCATGTTACCTGATTCGTCGTGCATAATTCATTAACTTAAGCGTCAAAGTAATGTACGATTTTATTCAAAAGATTTTTCTTTTTTGTGAGTTTGGCCCGTATATTTCTATTGTCAGTATTGATTGCTGGGTCTAAGCTCTTTATCAAACAAAATGAATGGAATACAATCTAAAAACTATTTTTAGCCAATACCTAACAATATATCCAACATTCTCTCACTATTGTGTCCACTCTTTTAATAACCGTAACTTGTTTTATTGTACTCGCGTATCCCTGGCACGTACAACTCATGGTTAAAGCTCTCTATTGTTATTACAATACACATAAAAGTTCGATTGGACCGGAGAGTTATAACAGTGCGCGGAATCGACCGTATGTAATTTTAGGCTCGCAATTTAAATCGCCATTTACTCGGGGCTGATATTTGAGTTTCGAAGATTCGCGATTTGCACGCTTCGCTTACGTAACGGCTTATTGTGAAAGGGCTCGACTACCCCCTCGATTAGTCAAAGATGTGACGTAAGCTCGTGTGTCATAAAATATGCGACTCCAAGTCGATGGCGCGCTCACATGTCACGTGATCACGTCGTCGTCTCCTTCCCGTCCGCCCCGAGCCCGGCTCTTAATCGTGTCGTCATCGCGAGTAGGCTCCGCTCCCGTCGGCCTGCTACGCTGCTGCCATAAATCAGTCGACACCGTTTGATGGATGATGCAAAAAACAGAGGTATACCTATTAAGCCGCAGATTCTATCTCATATTATCCTCTCTGAAATCTGTAATAGAGTTTCCTTGCTCATTGTACGCCCTTACTTTATCAGACTTTTTCCTTTTGTCGCCGATATGTCCGTAAGCTCCGATTCCATTAATCTACAAACAGAGGTAATTAATTGGGTAAATAGTCCGAACCGTTTTCAATGTACCTTTTGTTTCATTACTTACTGGCTTAATTTGACTTAGTTGGTTTTACCTCTATTCATACCTGCTTAGAAATAAAAAGAAATGAAAGGTTTTAATATCTATTTTTATTATAGTTACAGATGATAACAGTAGCAAGTTATATTATTATTTGTAGTAGAGTCTGTAGAGTATTTTAATATATATTATATCTACTCTCAATTAAAATGTACGACTTCGTTTAAGTTAAATCTTAAAATAACAAAACATGTTGAACAAAATCTGAGTCAGCAAATTTGAATACTAAAATAAGTTATCCATCTCGCCTTAGCAAAGCGTCGGCGGATAAACACGGAGATGCTTTTAATAAGGTGCTGAAAGTAGGAGATCTCTAAAACAAAGAAGAAATAACCATCCCCTGGGAGTGATAGTAAACAGGCCCGTGACGAGGCGAGCCCGGCCGTACCCTCCCGGCTCCCGGCGCCTCGCGGGCGGCCAACGCTAACTTTTATTATTTTTGTAGCGCGAGCGCTGTTTTTATTATCGCGAATAGCTTCTCCTGCTCCAGCCCCTTAAATACCCCGTCTTAGGTAGTTATTTGCCAACAAAATAAAAGCAGGAATTACGAGCATGTTCAGAATTATCGAATGTATATGATTGCGGCGACCCCAGTAATTAAGTCTTTAACGGTTTAGTGCAGTTTGTCTTTGTGAGTCAGCCGGCGGCTTCGGTCCAGCGGTCGGCGTATTGAAAATGCACACCCGCTCGTTAGGCGCGGGCAGCGGCTGCGGTCCGGCGCGTGACGTCACGTCGTACCCCACCCGCCCTCATTAGCATACATTATATTCGCTATTACGCCCTCCGCCTGCTTGTGGCTTTTTGCGATGTTTTTGATGATACACCCGTGCTGGGACACCATAATGTTGTACGTATCCTATTCCTCCCATCTGACGGTCTGGCCAAGTGCTGCTCTGTTTTTAATTATCTCTTTTATGGTGTCGTAGCTAACCGATTATATGTTAATTTATAAGCGACCCTATACAAAGACTTTGAAATTTTAACACAAACTGAGTTCCCGTAACATTGTAAGGTAAACGAATTCCTTTTACGTTTAATCTCATTTAGTAAGATGACGTAATAGGTAAGCTTAAGGGAGATGTTGATGTAGGTAGTTACCTATACGCGTCAAACGATACGTACGCTTCAGATCTGGCAGTACTACGCTACTGCGTCACACGAGCCTCCCGCTGTGCGGTGAATCTTGAATATAACTCGATGCTCTTCTTATCATTTGAGATTCAATGTTATACCTCTTAAATTTACCATTACCATTTTTATGACACTGCTCAATGTAAGGCTTCTATCCATACTATTATTATTAACGCGAGAATAGCTCTGTCTATCCGTTGCATGTAGCATGTGGCTTCTTTTCCCCAGGATCGCCTAGGTACTGATTCCAGAAAAACTGGAGTTCCTGCAGTACGCAATAAAGTTATGCTTCTGAAAAAGAGTCGCAAGGCTTCATATTTCGTATATGACCTGCAATTGGCCATCATTCGATAGTTATTATCATAATCAAATATACACTGCTTATTTGTCATTCTTATGCACAATCTGCGTAAATATAAATAGTTTTTAATTACATTGCAAAGTTTCATTAAAATCCAAACAGCAGTTTTTATGGCAAATTATAACAAACATTCATACACACGGTTTGCAAATATAATTCTACATTATGTGAATACCGATATATGTGAACTGTAACAATTGTTATTATCAAGCACTTTGGTAAACAATGGCTATATGATATTGCCACTGTCTATCTATTTTAAAACAAAAGCTTTAGTGTGATATTAAATCCATAAATATTTATAACGTTAATTGTCATGGCCGGAACGGAAAGTTTTGGTACTGTATAAAATAATATTAAATAGAAGCGGCCGGCAGCGGTGTCTGTGTATCCCGTTATTGTCACGTCCGTTGCAGTTCGCCGGTTAATTTTTAATAAGCGATCGTAATTGCATAACGTAGTGCTGCGACGCGCGTAAATCATCGGAGTGCCTGCGCCCGCCGCCCGCAGCCCTCCGCCCGCCGCTCTGGTCAACGGGCGAGGCTAATATTTGCATATCGCGATTGATGCGGACCAATCAATACTGCAAATAATGAAAATGTCATATGAAAACTACAAACACAATTTACTCACAGCTTATTTTATAACAATCGCCGTGTTTACTGGCTCCGTAATTACTTACGTTACTGAACAACGCACTTCGGTTGTTCAAGCGCTTAGTTGAGCTCTGTAATTAATGTAAAAAGGTCGGCCAAAATGTACACGCTCCACGGATAAATCACCCGGCTAACCACTTAATCAATCTGCCGAATTTGCATGCATATAGTGCAGTACATAATGTTGGACACGACGCAAATAATCACAATAAAGCAACCACTATTACTTACGAACTATTAAGGTTTTATTTTAATTGCATACTCACACGAGACTCGAACTGAAAGCTATCTATTTTTTTCATCCATAATTATTTAACTTTATGAAATTCAATTGCATATCATAACGCTTCAGTCCAAGAAAACCTACGATTTACTATGATACATTACACCGAATTTTCGCCGCTTATTCTCTGCGTGCGGTTTAATTTCCGGTAAAGATATAATTCCCATTGAGATGTTCCTATGCCATGGCACTTGTCGTGCAAACAACACGCCTTTGAAGTTAATATTATTAAATGTTGATCATTAGCATACAACTTCAAATTTTGTAAATAACAAGGAATAATTCGAGATCCCCTTCAAAGCGGTATAATGCGCGATGTAAAGGCGGGGTATACTCCTTTTCTTGAGCTTTGTTCTGTGACGGGAGAGGGTGTTAAGGTGGTAGTTAATATTGTGTCTCTTCTGAGATATAAATATACGTTTTATTTTTCCATAATATATACAGATAAGCGCGAAGGAAGCGTACACACAAACAAGTAACGCACAGAAGCGGCGCAATCAAAATAACACATTGGCGGCGCGCCGTCCAAATTGCTGTGTCAAAGTGTTCTCTCTGATTGCTCCATTCTGCTCCAGTCCCAGAGCAACCGGTTACCAGGCTCACTTTATACGCTTTTCTTTCTTATCATTAACCCGACGCGCGCCAGCTTCCGCCTTTAGGGATATCTCGTTTTATTAACTCAACGAAAAAATAGCACAATACCTACGTACTACAAATAAGTTAGGAATACAAATTGTGTATTATTGACGGAGAATAAGAGAAAATGCAAATAGCAACGTTTGCAATTACATAAATTGTAAAAGAGGAATAGTTTTTCATTGGAACAATGCAATTTATTGTATATGACTACTATTTCATTCGTAAGAGTCCTAAAGGAGCGTTCAGATTTTGATTATACATTTTTTAATTACGTAATAAAACCGAGTGTAATACAAATCCATTACACTACCGTGTTTGATACCTTACTGTGAACATGCCTTGAAATATACAACTACATATTTTCATTTCATACCCAATTCCACGGAAGCCGC
Source organism: Heortia vitessoides (assembly GCA_020976665.1). Classification (NCBI taxonomy): domain Eukaryota; kingdom Metazoa; phylum Arthropoda; class Insecta; order Lepidoptera; family Crambidae; genus Heortia; species Heortia vitessoides. The sequence continues at coordinate 7,912,211 of JACJUM010003174.1, forward strand.
ATAACTCACAAAAGCATTCATGACCCGGACTCCGACTATAACAGTCATTATAATTTAGTTCGCCGTCTCTCCTTGTTTTCTTTTATTGTTTCCCTTTAAAGCCTTTTGTAAAAAGGTAAATTGAACGCAACTGAAGTACAGGGACTTACGCGTTTGTTTGTTTTGAACAATGGTTCCTATGAAATTCAATACTTTATTGAAGCAAAGCCTTATTAATGTTTCTATTATCTCAGACGGTCTATCGAATTGAAACTGTTTGTGCTGGAGATTGATTTGTAAATCGCTCTTTGGCTCCCCTTTACCCAGGATACAAACGTTACACACCATTTAATAATTTAGAATGACGCCATAAAGTTGAAGCACACGCGGGCGCGCTGCCACAGGTCGGGTTGCCGGGCCCCGGCTGGTTCCGCCGCATATCACTAACAAAACATTTAATTTAAAATATGCTTGAAATCAGTCCGATTTATAGCCATTCCTGCACAGCTTTATGTAATCCGAGAGACGTAAAGCACTCTTTCTGGAGCTCAAGCTTCATTCACATACAATCAATATTCGAATTACAGCAGGGTGGTTCCGAAAGATTTTAATTTACCTTTAATGAGCGTCCAATCTGCATAAATTGTATTTACTATATTCGTCTTTCCTTTCATTACCTATTCACTCTGTATTTAAAACTAGGACCGTTCCAAAACAAATCTAATAATATGACATACGTAATAATAATAACAATAAATTCCCACAACATCTCATACATTGACATGACTCCGTGGTAAGTCGTTTAAAGCACTTGTGTTACGGATGCTAAACAATAGACAAATCAGTGTCACAACAGTGTCACAAATATCATCATATAAATATTTACTCTGGATGGGAATCAAACCTACGAGCCTTAGCGCACAAGATAGAATCACTACCATTTGCGCCATCGGGCCTGTCAAAATAATCCCTGCTAATATTATAAATGCAAAAGTAACTCTGTCTGTCTGTCTGTTACGCTTTCCCGCTTAAACCTCTAAACCGGTTTTGATGAAATTTGGCACAGACAATCTTTAGACCCTGAGAAAGGACATAGGCTTTATTTTGGTTCGAGAAAAAGGTGTGTTACATCCCCTCTTTCGACCAGCGGTTGAAAGTTGTATGGAAGTATCGCTATTTTTGGAGCTAGAAACTTGAAACTTATTTTTCAAGCCATTGAATCGATATAAATAAACATGACATTCAAAGTTTATATAAGTTAAGGTAAAGGGGTATGGTACCAAAAAAACTTCGTCCACGCGATCGAAGTCGCGGGCACAGCTAGTAATAATATATATCTTATTAAACTTATCAAAACAATCGATAAGGGTTACTGAAAATTTCAAAGAAGATCCATTATTTTAAGGTAAGCATAATTTAAAAATTATTTACAAAATTTTTTGTATATAAAATTTTTGTATTTAAAATTGAGTAAAGCAATTTTGAGAATAATTGGCCTTCTTTGCTATCCAATTTAAGTCAAATACGAAAGTGTCTGTTTCAAAATTATATATAATCATTCATCTCAGCTGACTAAGCTCAACACAGATTTCCTTCTTAACGTTGCGAGCACCGTTCGCTCCTTGAAATGAAAAATCTTGTTTGTTGTGATTAATAGGTCAGAAAGGGAATTTATTTTCTATTGTTATTGTTATGGATAATAAGACAGACACATATATCATAACGAAAGCTATACAAAAATATAAATTGGGTGGCTAATAACGTACGTATTTCGTATGTAAAATCTCGAACCTCCTATATTAGCCCAATCAACGTATGAAGCGAGACATTTGTTAGTCGACGAGTAAAAAATAAACAATTAAAAGAAGATCGCATATAGGTACTCGTAACTCGATCCCGACATTGCCAGCAAAGTAAAAATCAACTTCAGTCCTTTGACTCACGAGGAGTTGGGTAAAAACCCATACCATAAAATATACACGACATCCTCAGGTAGGTAACGATAGCGATCATGTAGGTAGAGGAGACGCCGCAGCCTCAGCCGGCGCGCCACCGTCGTCGCCCACACACTAACTCAATTCGTGGGCCTCACTTAACAATTCCTCCTGAACATATAAGTAGACCGGTCACGCCGCCGGTTTTAGTTTATTACGAGTAGCATTAAGCGAGCAATTAATCCGAATCTGGAAACTAGGAACATAAGCTTTCAGGCCACATCAAACTTTCTGTATAACTATTTAATTACTCGAATTTACACTGATTCACGATTTAGCAGCAACACAACAATATGCACTGCACCACCTTATACCGATTTCGTATTACCGATTGACGAGTTAGAGGCGTTTAAAAACCATGTTCTGTCCGTCTTCTAAAAATGTAATTCTTATGATAAAAAATGTTAATCAATCCAATCTACATATATTATAAATTATACCACTAAATTCTTTCTTAAGAATCCGATTTTAGATAACTAAGTAATGCTCTGTTTAAAAAATATGTATTTGTTTTTCATCCTACATCTTATACATATTATGATATTTATAAATGAATATTTTTATTAGAGAATTTCTTTAAAAAATATAGAATTCATCATGTTTTTCATCTGAAACTTTTTAAATTGATTATATTTATACATTTATTTATAAAAAATACAATAGAAAAAAAATTACACTTTGATTTGATTAAAAATAATCCTGTCGTGACAACAAATTGTCAGCGCCGGCATGTCTATGATTCTGCTAACTTTTCGTATATGAGTCATTTAGCTGATGGCTATTTTTATTCTATATAAAAACTACAGAATCAAAACGACTGAAGCGTCCTCTTTTGCACTCAGAGCTTGTGCCCGCTTCCAATGCTATCTATTTTAATCGATTTCGTTAGAAATAATTTCATTTGGCTTGTGGTCCTTTCAGCTCGTATGTAACAATGAGTTTAATCCTATCAAACGGACACACATTGTGCCAGAATTGTAGCGTGGTGGCTTTGGTCTGTCGCCGGTCTCATCGGCTCGCTGCATCTACTAACCGGAACCAGACCTTAAACAGAATTAAACATGGTTTAATTTCCCTGCTGTAGCTTTACTGAAAAAGCTCCGCCTAGTCGAAACACAACTATGCCGGGAGGAAATAAAATAGCAAGGGAAGCGATGCGGGCGTCGGACGAAGCGATTATGCAGTCGAGAATAATGGGCGCCGGTCCACATGCACGTTTTTGTTTGTGGTCTGTGACGCGATTTATACGCGAATTTCTACCGTCGCTGAAGTGAGCACTATTCACAATAATTGCTTTGAACAAAATTCCCTCGCACGTGTCTTTTGTTCTAGTTCACGTACCGTATTTTATTATAACCTACAGCAAGTGAGCGCCGCATGTGTCGCACGGAAATGTAACAGACGACTTTGCTACATAATATCTGCTTCGCGACTCTTAAGTTTTGAATATCATATTGTCTGTATGTTACTCGTAGGTCTGTTGCTGGATCTGGTCTTGTTTGCAGACGTACTGTTCTTATCATTAAATAGAATAAACTTTCTTTGCACACTAAACATGTCACTATTATGATGTTCTTACTTGTGTGATTAGATAGTGGAATTAAAAAGTTCTAATACCTACCATTTTCAAAACTTAACTTTTGGCACAAATATCTAAGTGCCAACTGAGGATGAGTTGCGAGCTTGAGCTACTTTTAGTAGCTATAAAGTTCTAATATAGAAGTGTTTATAGTAGTTTGTTTACATCCTAACCTCTTTAGGCAAGTTTTTGAAGGCACTCGTTGAGGAAAACAAGCATATAACTGTACTTACACGTCGACGCCAAGGATGTTGACAATTTTGTGGCGCCTTGCTAACAAACAAGTTATTTTAATAACTCGTCCCAACTCTTTGTCTTTCAATGTCCTTGAGTAAACGCACATTTCATATTCTACCTGCACTAAATAATCGCGAGCACCGTTATTTGACGTAACAAAATTAGATATCTGATCAAATAATATTCGAGCCAGTGAACCGCTATCTTAAACAAACGCGCAATATCGTAGCGAGCACTTCTTTTGCTTCGGCAGCAACATTACCGCCGATGTTAACGTTATAGACGCGGTTCTGTTATTGCAATCTCTTAGTCTGCCGTTCTAGAGGAGTTTGTTTTTCTGCGAAAGGTTTCCTTTTGTATTGGTGCTCGAGAGTATCTGTTTAATCCAGCCGGTGGTCTGTGAACGTAACTTTTAATAGCCTTATCAGTACTCAAGCAGACCGCGCTTTCTGTCTCCGTCTCCCTGCCTCCAGATACCGCCTCGCCTCTGTCAACCCTTATTAACACTACAAAGGCGAAGGGCCCACCTTCTCAGCTTCATTCTTTCTGTCGTCACATTTAGCTAAAAAACCGTCTAAACCTTACTAATATTAACGACAACATTATATGTAATAATATTGGTATATATATTATTATTAAGTAAAAGCTTGAAATACGATCCGATCCAATGATTGCCTCGTTGGGCTCTTAGTTGTGTTTCAACAGTTAACCCTATCAGGATGGCCTTTGTTCGGGATGATAAAGATCTTTACATTTTATTTTACTACGTGTTTACTTGGTGCCATTTCCTCTTTTGTGTTTAACCATATGCACATTTAATGGCGGCAGATTTGTCCGCCGGCAAAGCATGGACCACTTTACGGCATCGGTAAAAGAGTTCACTGCCGTTAAATCTGCCATAAACAATAAAATTTGCATTTATTGGTCGTCCTCAGTGTCGTAAATTCACGGCGAGCGAGCTGCCAACGACATTTTGAGTGAATATCGGGTACCATTATAGCAGAACCAGCTCAGAGAATAGTGTCGTTTCGGGAACTCACCGACGCGTATTAATTGAAATCACCAGTCAATTAAAGTCGATGCGGCAGCGCGCGCCGCGATGTCGTTGCTCTTTGTTCGCCAATTATTGTCACTTGTTCAGTCATCCACTCGTGTGCACCCATGCACTGTTACTCCCACCCACCGCACCGCAGCGCGCGTTCCACGCCGATCGGTGACGATCGCTTTGCTCTCCCTCACGTGGGACTAGTGATACCTATGATTTAACCCAACACTCCCTAAATCAGTACGGCCATCGAAAAAAAAGTAATACACATTTAGTTTTTTAGGTACACACATGCACTGTACCTACTGCCACTGAAAAAAAAGGAATAAACATTACAACTATAATAAGCATGCATGAGATATTTATTTCATTTTTGTATGAGTATGTAAATATTTAATTTGCAATAATTGTAAAAAATGTGTCCAAGTAAAATGATGGTTGATCTATGGTTTTTAGCTCATTCGAGCCAGTTATGGTATGCCATAACAGTTGAATACTAGTAAAATCTTCAGTTTGTGTAATCACATGTAACTTTTTTTTCGTAATTGGTAAATAATTTTTACAATTCCAAAAGAGTCAAAGAGTTATAGAAACTAATGTTAATGCACTAAAGTAATTTCATGTAAACAAGAAACAAAACTTTGCACTCGCATTCGCGTGTAACTAGGTGTGTAAGTCCAATAATTCAAGGGGAGCGGGTGGTCGTAATGTTGAAAATTTCCAGGATGCCTCGGAAAGTTGGGATCTTCCTGGTCCGGTGAACTAGAAGAGACGCTCGCGAAAATGTGATTTTATTAGATAATCTACTACGTCTGGACCTTTTCTAGCAGTTTATGTTGCGCTGTTCGCAATTCAATAGAAACTTGGACCCTAAAGTTTTAACTTTTTTGATATTTTTTATAAAGTCAGTCTTTACACATGCGTGTGTACTGAGTATAAGATTAAAAAATGTCCTAAAGTATTAATATTAGTTCAATACTTTAGCATTTTTTGCAACAACAATGTTTTATTTAGATAGATAAGAAGCTGTGCTGTAAATGAGTCACTAACTATAGAATTCCGACACTATAAAATACACGTTTGCACCACAAAATATATTGGCAATTTGAATTTCGTTTCCATCATGTCTAGAGTTGCAGGTGATTTTCACCTAATATGTTAATATTTATTGCGATCGTTTTGACAAAGTCTGCTACATGTTGTGTTACGAGGGGAATCTACCCCGACGTATGCCTACCCTGTAAAATATCCAAGGTAAGCGAATTCTCGCATCGACAACAAAGTGATTGGCTTCCGGGATCTGTTCATGCTTGTCGTTGACTTGTTTTATAAAATAAAAAAGTATACTTGTTTAGTCTTTGATAGGTTGTGCTATTTGTACATTGTTCCATTGTATATTTCTTTTTGTACAGTATTTATGAACTGGTGTTGATCTGAATCGTACTAAGGTAGAAATAGTCAAAAATTCCTTTAGATACGAAGAAAAGTAGTTTCCTGGTTCAGAACTACAACAGTGAACGTAGAACTTAAAATACAACGAAGCGGTGCCTCTGCGCCGACGGAACCGGATAGCGCCTATTGCCGGCACATTGGATGCAGATAAGCAGTGTCTCGCCACAGCCGCGCGGCACCCGCCCACCGTAGCACACCCGCTCACCGCCGCCTACAGCTGCTCCTGATTTATGTGCGACGTGTTTCCTTTTTAATGAGTCCGTAAGAAGATATCTCCCCGAACGCCACAATAAATTCCCGCGCGGTGACTTGCCGAAATGCTTCCAAGTCGATATCTGCAAACAAACGCAGTCCCATTCCGTTAATCTGCCGAAGAGAAGAAAGTATCGCGTATATAAGTCGTGCTTATCTCGGGTAATGGCCGTCTATCTAGTTGATCTGCCAGTTTTATTTATGGCCATGTTTTCCTTTACGCGCTCCTTCCAATTTGTGGAGAGTGAAAGGGATTGTTATGAGGCTGCCATGTTTCATAGCAATAAACATGTGTATCCAAAATAACGACATTAACTATTTTCTTCCAGTCCCTTTTTATTTCACGTGGCGATTGTTTTCTTTCACCATTGTTATTTCTTTGTTTTACACAAACATTGTAAATGTAGGAGGGAAAGCCATGCTGCGAGTAAAAAAAAACGTATGTTTCATATTCCAAAATTTAAGCAACTAAACGGCGGGCATCTCCGAAAGATTCAAATTACAAAAGTTATCCAGTTTTGTTATTTAATCATTTTCACGAAAATGCCTTAACATTAAGTTTTCATAGATGACATTCAGCACATTAACACTTAATGTGCAAATTTGTGACATTTAAGGCGGTTTCTTTATTTTAAAATGAATAAAAAATATCAGATACCGGGCTGAATTAACAAGTTTACGCAGCAACAATGATGATATAAGCCGGTCATAATCTGGTAATTCATTTAAGGACAAAAAACACGTCAGTCGGGAGTAAAGCAAACTGCGGCGCGGGCCTCGCGGTTCGGGTGCGGGGGCGGGGGGGTGGCGGCGGCGCGAGGGCGGGTTAAAACACAGGTCGGCGGTTGCGTGGCCGCTGCCCCTCGTTACGGGCACCGGCGTCCGCGCTCGTTCTGTGTAAGTAGTGCGTTCATCCTGTTAAATTTATTGCCGCTTTTATATCAGCCGTTACAGAGAGGTCCCCTTTCGTCCGTATCGGGCCGCGCGGAGCCCAGCTTAGTGAAGTCGCAATTACGTTTTACCGGCTTTGACTCGACGGAGGCGACTTTTGCCCGCCATCGAATCGTAATGGAATTAGCGTTCCAGTGCTCTTTTAATTTATCTTCTATCCTTGTTCTAAACGAATCCGCTACCTGAATCGCAGGCCCCCGTAAAAATGTTGAGTGGATAAACTGTTTACGTAAGATATGTTCTAATTGATCTCAACGCATCTGGATCATCAAGTTTTTCCCAATAAACCTCAAGGCAAACCTCAATTAGAATAGGTTTTAACTTTGATTTATTCCGTCAAAATGTTAATTCTATAATATATGACGGCTATGTCTATGTAGCGGACTCAGACATTAAGTCTCTGATCCTACAAAATGTTTTTATTTATATATGCACTTTTATCTTTTCGGCTATAGTCAAAGTAGTCCTGCTAAACATAGTTTTAAAATCTTATTTATTATTCAATCCACGATTGTAGCATCTGCATAGCCTCCGTACTGGCCACTAGGCTTACCGAAGTCGTAGGCTACGGCGTAGCTACCGTAGCAATTATACGTATTCGTAGCAAGCATATGCATTTACTACACACAAATGCATGTATTGAGTAGATTTTTGTACTCGAATTTTTGTATCCGTTCATATTTTCTTCACTGGCAGATGCTAATAATTTATTTCTCAACAAGAGCAATTCCGTTTCATTAGAATAGAGCAATAGGAATGCTCTCTTGAATCTTTCGCAAAATTCTTGCATCAGGGGCGAATTGCAGCGGATGCACTGCATTAAAAATAAGGCGCGCGACACCTGTACAGCGACAGACGGGGTGGTGGACGCGGGCGTAGGTATGCGGGGCGCGGGCGCGGGCCCGAGCGGCTTGTTCATCTAACATGCATGCGCTCGCACCCGCGTGGCCCGGGCGGCGCGCGCGTCGCGGCCCGCATCTCATTACCGCACTCGCGGATCTGTGTCACGTGCCCGCGCTGATTGACTCGCCTTCTTGTATATCCTATGCGCTGATACCTTCGTTGTATTATATATATTATGGCACGCACGATTAGGTTATGCTACGTGCAACAAAAAATATTGTAATCTACAAATCACTTGATAACATTGTGATACGCGTGTATTGACAATTAAAGTATTCGCCTTACAAGACAATGATTATTCGGTTTCGAGTTTAGAGTAATCAGAAATTTGTATTTGGACATACCGTACAAGAAAATATATGAGGTAACACTTGGTACTAAACAACTGGAACAAAAATTGTATTCTAAACCAATATTATTTTTAAACTTGCTATGGCTGAAAAATAAACTCAGAACGCTAAATTCGTGATTAGAAACTGTATTATAACAAGATTCTACAGAGATTGTCAATTTCTGGAAAACTAGTTTTGGGACCCACTAAAATTAAAATATCAGCCTTAGTTTGTACATGATGGAATGTGATTTATAACAACTCTGATTAGATTATGGACTAAAATCTTTACTGACCATTAAGTACAATAGGATATACGTACTAATATTATCGTATGGTTTATTAAATGGGTAAATTGCTTTGTATTGTATCCTTAAAATTTCTGCCAATATTTTAAATAAAAACATATTCATATTTTTTTGTATAAGAGCAAAATATACAAAAATTAAAAGATATTAAACCTGGGTTGTACGCCCCAGTGCTGGCAAATACACAATTATTTGTATGAATACTTTACATCATCAAAGCATATTTATTCGCGCTTTCGCGCCCATATTTTAAACACAAGTGCAGCGGCCCTAAAATCAATACCACATAATCACATTGTGAACTTTGTGCAAGTACTTTGTGCTAGTAAAAAAAAAATTATTCATTTGTAATTGTTTTATAATTAAATATTAACGATTGATCGATTTACTAAAGATCTTACATACTAAAGCGTTGCCTCGTACTCGCCCTCATACTCGTATATATGGTTTCTTAATTTTACTGAGAAGAAAACATTCTAAATCAACGGGAAATTGTTCGCCCGGTAACATCGATGACGTCAATAATTTACGAGCACGCTACCGGTGCATGAATATTCGACGACGGTTTCCTAAGAAAACATTTTTCATCGCAAGGCGAACGCCAAGAGCCCAACGATAGATATTACTCTTAAAACTTGAGCGCTGATATATTGTTCAACCTTTGCTAAAATTTTATATTGACGCGTGCATTGTTATCAACGATCCAGGGTGGAGACGATGCTGAAACTCGCACGGATGAGGCAATTTTATGGGTTTATTGAAAGGCAGTCGTCTTCAGCGTACAACCCTAAGTGATGAGATCCGGCCGAACCCCGGCCTTCATAACGTTTGTAATACCGTTTTACGACCAGCTTAGGACGTAACTTATACATATTTTGAATAACTTTACGCGCTGCTTAGAAAAGAATTACTGCTGCCGGGCTCGCTGAGATAAGCTTACAAGGGAATAAATTTACATGCCGACATTGATTTATTCGTAAATATATTCTGTGTGTACCTGATGTACTCAAATAAATAAGGTCTAACCAAACATCTTTAAATACACTCAAAATAGGTAAAGTCGGCGACTCTAATAAAACCATACAAACTCTAATACAAGTTTCGCGTGCTCGTCCTCTCGTATATAAAGGGCAATATTCGTAACAATCCCGTTTTAGTGTATTACGACGATTTGTGTCCAGTGGCCAAAAACGCCACTGGTCTGCACACATGTTCCTCTCATACAATCAGTCGTTAGGATACTTCGTGACACCCCTAAAACGTTTTGATTAAACTCATAAAACTGGAGGTAGGTGCTACTGCTGTCGACAGCCGCGTGCCCTTACAGAAAAGTAGACATTATACTTGCCCTTCCCCTTGATTCACCTGCCGTGCCCGCGCACCCGCCGCGCCCGCCACCGCACGCCCTGCCACCGACACCTTTTAATAACACAGTCGAGTGCTTTCGCGACCACGATTAAGATAACTATGAATAATTACGTTTCACCGCATATTTTCATTATAAAAGAGTTTCTGAAGTCCTCACTGCATACATTTAAACTTTTCAGTATTACAGTAAGTATATTTCCCAGACAGGATTGGTGTAGTCGACATAGTTACTATTGGTGTTGTTACCAAGTATCGAATCCCAGAGCTTACGGTGCGGGCGCGTGCACGTCAAACTTCGCTAACCGCCCTTAGAAAGTTGGTAAAGTTGGCTCCTTTCGGAGATGTGCTGTGTCGTTCCGCCACGCCCTTACGACGCGCCGCTCTCATCTTCGTGTAAACTGTAATCCCGCAGATGATGCCCGGATTTAGCAGCTTTATATTACCTTTGCGAAAAGTTTCTTTATGAATGTTATATTTAACAACGATGGGATACATAGTGAGCGATCACGTTCACGCTGAGGCGGATACTGATATTCGAGTTGGGTGTCGTAAGCCCAATTAGCCGAGCGTTTGCGATTACTTTTATAGCCGCGGTGCGGGCAGAGTGAAAGCGGCGAACGGAGCTCGCTTGGAGCCTCGCACTCGGGTGCGCATGAATGGCGCTCGCGTCGCATTATCAGCCGTCACTTCGCTCGACAGGTGTCGCCTTCAGCCAACTCGAGAGTAAATTACTAGCTTCGAAGTCGCTGAATCAACCCGACTCCCTAATCGATTTTCGAACCGCTCGCTTAAGAACTTAGACATAGATGATTATAGATGGCTGAAAGCTGAATTGAATACAAATATATTTCAATTATAACAATAAGAAAATATGTTCATGCTAGTTAAGGAACAAGCCCTGTATTTTAGTATCAACAAAAACTGTCATTAAAAACATATCATGCATAAACATAAAGCCTGCTTGGATTTAAACTTAATACAGTTTCAAATTAAGCCAAGCAGGTGTATTCTAAACCTTACAATTAGAAGGATTAGACTCATACAAGATATCGTCTATTTGTACATAGGTACGCGCAGCAGTGAATAGTAACATCTTGCATGCTAAACGCGCGCTGCGAGCTCGTTTTCGTATTTAAATAGGGAATGGGAAACAGACTCAGCGAGTCGACGAAACACTGTGCACTGGCGCCATGGTATTGTTTTAATTAAAGTAATTGGAAGAGGCACGTCGAGAGCGCCTGCCGCCCGCCGCCGTCAGTGATGATCTGTGCCTTAAGAGGATTTATGCCAATACTAGGCAGATCCCAGTAACTCGTCAATTAACCGTGCATAATACGAATACATTTCTCTTTATCGTATCGTAGTTATTGTTATTTATATTTATTAAATTCATCGTATCGTTAATATCGAGAAAAGTTTAATAATGGCTAAGAGACACAAAGGTAAAATCTAAATGTTCGATATCTATTTGGACGTGTGTATCCAAAGGCGGGCGTAGCAAAACCCTCTTCCGATACGAATGCTACAGCGAAATATGAGAAACGAGAGAAACTAACGCTAACAAAAAAGAACCAAAGATAAACGGAAACGGACCCGCTCATAGAGAAAAGTAGAAACGCTCGTGCGACAGAAAACTTCGCGGGCAGTCACTCTTTAGCTATTCTTTGAAGATACGTGAATCTCTGCAAACAAACACAATTCCTATATGTTGCTTTTTCTTTGTTTATGTGAAAGCAAATAAAGTCATAGCTAAGTACATTACATTAACTGTTTGATGTCTATTTATGAAGAGTGGATGATACTCGTGAAGTACTAACATCCTTTAAGAAGTCACCGTCTCTTGTCTTTAATCAAGCAAATGTTCTATTTTCGCAGCAAAGCTCGGATTAACCCTCTCTCAGAGAGCGCGTTTGTACAAGTTTCCTTAAAGTAATTAAAGGTTCAAGCAATTTGAACTCTGAAATGAAAATTCATAATCTATTTATCTGCCACGGTATCTACAAAAGAATTTTGTATTCATCGTTTGATGTTCAGAAGTAAAAATTTATAACTTACAATTTCTCGGCTTGAACGTCTTATGAAAATATTTCAGGATTATGATTTAGTACCTGGTAATTATACATCTTTTAATAATGTTTGATTATTGTCATTGATAGGAGATGCCTTTATTTTTTACATGCACTAACTAATATTTGACCTAATGGGACAAATTATGTGTTCGTATTTCTCTTGAATATAGCAGTATGAAGTGCTAAGTACATATGTTGAACTTCACTTATATAATTCTAAAATGCGGTACTATTTTACCGCGTAAATGCTCTACCTTAAAGCAATTGAATTAAACAACACTGTCTGCAATCCATGGGATCTAGACTGATACCCCGGCTTACTCAGCCACAGTTAAAAGTCGATACAAAAGTAAACAGACTAGTAGTTCGGGAAAAAGAGGATTTTCTTCTAAATCGGTTGAAGTATTGGGTTACTTTAGTGAAACTGGAAACTTGTTTCATTTCATTCTTGTTATTCTAAATGTACACTGAAAATAAATGTAATTGGCGAAATAAATCGTATTTTCGATACCTAATGGTATAAAAGTATAAGTATTAGCTCTCAATATACACAGTATGTATATAAGTAAAACGATTTACTTGGATTTAACTTTTAGCGGCGGGAATGCAATATGAAATTGTTGCACGTCGTAGCGGAAACAATAAATTCCATCGCAGCATTTATCACGTTTACTATCAAGAAACAAATCTTATAGGCCATCGAGATAGAAAATATTGATTCGACTGTTAGGAAATTTACGTGCCGACTTACCTGATTATATTTAGAACGTTTTATAAAACACCATTATATAAGTATTTGATACGGTGTTTTGTATATAACATAACTAAAACCTCTATCGAAAACTATATAAAAAATGTTATCTGTCAGCATTAAAAAATACATTTTTATCCTTATCCTTTTACCTACAGTTTTAATTGGAATTATTATTTATTTAACAATTACCGTAAATAAGCTTCATTCATTCAATTCAAATTCATTAGAAATATTTTAAAATGATCTTTAAAATTAATATTTCAACACACATTTGTAAGCTTCGAAATTATGCAATGTATTAGAATCACAAGGATCGATATGTAAATAAATAGATAAATAAAAAGTAGGTAATACGGAATACGGAAAATCAAGGAATATATAGGTATCATACTTCGGTTGTAAGTAGTAAATTATCAAAATAGTTTATTTTGTTCGTAGTAATCATTATTTTGGTTTAAATTTTAGCAAAGTTGTGACGACCTCGGTTCTACTCATGCGCCAACACAGAAATAATAAAAATATGGTTTGAATGATATATGTTACTGCCGTTGCTCCCGGTTTTCTTAGTACAAAATAAATTAATTTTTATTAATGTCACTTGTTTATAGTTGTTATTAATACACGTGTAATAAAACTATAGGCCAAAAATTGATTTTGCTTACATACAACTAAAATCACAAACGGTGGTGCAGTTCGAAAAATGTGCACCATTTATTATTTTTTGGTTGCGGATTGTTGCTACGTGTACAGCAGTCATATTGAGAGCGCGGCATCCGAGTTAGGGCTCACCGCCGAAAACAGTGAATAATGCAAAGGCCTGCGAATCGGATCATATTTTTTCGGAGAAAATGTGGAATCGCGAAGTGGCAAAACAGAATTTAATATTCGTAAAAGGGTTGACGTCGGGATCGGGCCAGCGCGGCGGTTGACGCGTGCCCGCTCTACGAGTTTTTTTGGCCACTTTCCAAAATCAATATCTTCGAATACACAGACCGTCGCGCATTTTACACTAATCTCACCAAGGGAGCGGCATGCACTGAGATAACTGCCCACATTCATTATTCATTCGGGTTTTCCTATTTTCTTTCATTTCGCTTTAGTTCGTTCTATTGTTTTGCCACTACACTTCTTCTAATTGCATAGTCGTTTTAGTTTTTCTTTTGAACTATATCCTTTTAGTACACACTTTGAATTATTTTTTTGCTATTTACTCGACGGAAGGTGCTATATGAATGTGTATTTGGAAGACCGATTTACATATTAGAGTTTTGAAATCACATTTTCATCGAGGTGAGATAATGTTTTTAAAACATCAAACATCTATGAAAAAGTGTTGACAAATATGTAAATGCGTGCGGTACTGGCACAGTAGAAAAGTACCTCCCCTGTACCAGGTGTCGCAAGCGGCAACTACGGTACGAGAACCGACAGATGGCGGTATATTTCGAATCAACGGGCGGGGATGGGCAGCAGCACCATCGTTGCGAAACGACGCTCTGTCATTGTCAACTCGTTTGCCCAACGCGGCAATTATGAGCAAAATTCCACTCAGTAGACTTTAATGGCTGATATGATGATGATTAAATATGTAAAAGGTAAATAAAATGCATTGAAGTCCGTTAACAAGTAGTTCATAAATAAAATTCACGCAACATCCCATACATTGTACTTACTCCGAGATAAGTGTCTGAAAGCACTTGTATTGCGGACGTCTGGTAACAGAGAAATCAATTTAATTAATATAAAATAAATATAAATGTTAAATAGATGTTTAACTCCCGGACAAAACAAGCAAATATTTATCATCTGAATGTTTTTCGTGGGTGAAAAACGAACAGGCGACCCTTGGCGCACAAGATAGGATCACTAACATCTACGCCATCGTGCCCGTCAAGTTATTGGTTCTGATTTTTTTTATTACTCCTTAATATTCCACAATAGGCAGTAATCCTTCATAAAATTTTTCCTTTCTGTCGTTAAAAAAATATATTATTACGTTAATTTGATATTTATTGAACAACTTTTATAGTATGTATTACGAGTGCTAGTATGAAAATTCTCGCACTTGCTCATAGCATATACGAATATATGGTTTTGAAATATGATACCCACAAGTTTTTATGACAAATATCATTATCGCACAGCCGAAATATCACGTCAAAATGAAAAGGCTCAAGGGTATATGAATAATACATGAAAAATAAATCTTTCCCTAGATGCTCTTTCTTCCAAGTAGAACTCACAGTAGCTAAATATTGTCTCCTGTGAATAAACAACAGTAATTGGAATTGAAAGGATCATTGAGGTCCAAAATTAGGTCGAACTATTATCGTATATGCGACTGACGATGTATGTGAGAGGCAAGGCTGCGGTAGTTATTAATTAATAAACGTGGGTGAAATGATTGGTATTCGATAGCAATCTCATCCAATGAAATGATGGTCTAAATCAAATTAAAGCAGTTAGTACGGAAACGGGAAGACGGCGAAGTGGGCGCGACCGGGTGCGAAGCGATGCGCCGTGCTCGAGAGCTTGGTTCATTTAAAGGCACTTGTCTGTAATTGCAGACTAAGACACCCTGCAGAACGGCGGTACCCGACAAAAAGAACTTTTAATGGTATGCCTTTGTCGACCGACTCCGCGACTAACTCGCACGGCCCACCGCTACCTTGCCCTTGCTATGCTTATTTATTCCAACTTTAACACGCATTAAAACTTATTGCTTAGTATAATTAAAAGCGCAGTATATTTATAAACCACTGATGAAGTATTAGCCAAAGCTAATTGCTATTTAGAAAGATAATGAATTACAACATTCTCAAGACGGTGCCATGAATGGCTCTCACAAAAATTGCAAAAACCATATATTACCTTATATTAATTGAAAATGTGTTGCATCAACAATATCAATCGAAATCATCGAAAATCGGTGCAAGCGAAAAGTATTTCATTGGAAAAATCGCAGATAGCTGTTGCAATTTGGTCGGAAACGCAATAAATAGCTCGGGCGGCGGCGCTTGACCCACTTCCTGCTACATGCCGAAACGCCTGCGATTTAATCGCGCCTGCCCCACTCCGACCCCACACGCTTCGCTTCTTTGCCCCATAATTATTAAATCCATTCCGAGCCCGCCAAGAAAGGGGCACACCCAAATAAATAGAACCGCCGGACTTAGGCACTTACCTTTCATCGTTTACGGAGACCTTCATAAACATGCATGTTTGTAGGAATTCATTATTATTGCTGCCTAAAGCTTTCCTTTTATATTTACTTTGAAATAATGCTGTCAGATATTATTTGTTGATTCCTAATGCATGTCTTTATATTGTTATTTATTAAATTATTTATCAATTTAATATTTGTGTGACCTTTTGCGATCTGCGTTATAAAATAACTGTTTAATAATATTTCTGAGGGTATGAAAGCTTGAAGCCATAAAAGAAATTATGCTTAAAACTGAAGCTAAGATTTTTAATTTAATAATGCAATATTTTCGTTTATAAAATCCAGGAATTAAAGAACCCACAAATCAAAGAAAAATTATAAATTCACTGTCCTGGAAAAGAAGAACCTAGCTTAGCTCAGTGAATAATGCGATTCAGCGAAATAAAAGTATCGTTTGAAAGTGTCAGAGAGTTTGAAATCTCCTAGAACACACAATCCTTTAACTGTAAATCTTTTCCGTTTTAAGATTTTCTTGAGCATATTAGTTAGTAACTTTTTTTTATATTCATATATTTTATTTATTTAACAATTATATATAATTATATCAGTTATTTAAGTTTAATTAATAAAAAATAATTTCACATGACAACTCATAAGTTGACCTGACTCCGAAATAAGCACTTACAGCTTTAGTGTTACGGATATCAGATAACAGAGGAATTACAAATATAATATTTAGAAAAACATATAATATCACCTAAAAACAGAACAAGTATAAATATTCATTTTAATAATATTTGCTCTGGGTGGGGATCATACCCATGAACTTTAGCACAAAAGATAGAATCTCTGCCATCTGCGCTATCGGCCCCATCAAAGTATAATATAATAATATAAATAGTATTACCTAATATTACAGCGACATTTATGTAAATTCGTTGTAAGTTTTTAAAATAAATTGCCACAGTTCAGGTTTTAGCTTCAGATGAAAAGGCCGTGGGTTCCGTGCTCATATCAACAAATAATATTGGAAAATACTTAGAGTGGGACTAGAACATTGACGGTGCGACTAATTTAACTATTTATTTCGAGCTGGTGTCTAGAGCTTGCGTATGCGGATCGTTGCTCTAAGTTGAGTTTAATTATTCTAAACGTTAAGACCGAATGAAGCTCCTTTTCATATTTACATGAAACCAAAAATTTAGACACCGGTTATTTTTCTCCATTTAACATTTTCATCGTCAGGGCGCATTTTCCGTTTTATTCACGTTCTGGCACACAGTTTATTATATTTACGATATAAAATACAATCGAGTAAAATTCAGCAACACTACTCAAAAATGCAGATGCACGCAAAATCATAGCGTCTCACAAAACTGGAAACGCTTTTAATCTGCAGCATAACCTTTATTAAATGAGGTTGTACATCCGTGCACCGGCTTCTTTTCCATTTAGAATTGCAATGTACTTTCAGTTCTCGGTCGAGTGCACGCGGGCTGGCGGGCGGGCGGGCGGCCTGTGGCAGCGCATCTGATAGCCGGGCGGAAATTGCGCGGCGCGTCGCGTGCGCCGCCCGCGTGCCTCTGACGTGCACTCTATTCGCTATTTTATTTCGCTCCGTTACTCGGCGCGCCACCGAAAATGTTTTACACTGCTGCGTACCTTCCATTCATAGAATTTGCTTTTCCATTCCAGTTGGGGGCACTACATGCATCGTATTTCACGTCGAATTTTACCATGACGTTTTACACAGTATCACGGCTATCTAGCCAAAACTACTTATTATGATGATAATAAAAACTTTGATAAATATGCATTGTATAAGCGTTCATAAGTATACCCTGTAAAAAGAAGTCAAGAGAGACGAGCGTGTCTAAATATAAAGACGATATGAGCATGTATGTGTTTTGTCTATGTCGTACTCATAACAAAGCAGACGCGAGTGCGCTCAGAAATATTTTTGTGAAACTTTCATGAATATATTAGCCATAAATGTGACTAAAGGAATCTATTCCCTGTAGCGAGCCGCCGCCGCCGCCGCGCCGCGCCACGCCACGCCGTCCGCTTTCCCGACCACGTGAATAGCTACAACTCTCTATTACATGTGAATTGCTTTTAAAGTAAAAAGAAACATACAATTTTTTCATTAATTTTATCTTCGGGCCAAAAATGTATGTTAAGTTCTTTTACACACAAAATAAAAATGGCCTTTTATGCTATAAATATAAATAATATATTAAAAATATATTATATAAATATATATTTTTCAGAACTTTAATATAACGACTTATAGGATATGTATTCATTTTTCTCGAACAGTTCCCTTACTCAGAACCGTCAATTGATAACAAATATTTAGCCATTTGAATAAATCAACTGCGATTTGCACGGCAAAGATATCAGTGCTACAAAAACATGCCTGGTCCATAGAATTCAGATCTGATCGTAGTAGTGAGCTACACTCACCGGATCGCTCGGTCGGAAGCTTCTAGCGCTCGTAAAATACAAGTTATACCATTATATTTTTACGACACCAACAAATGTCAAGTTTCCGAAGCCCCGCCCGGATCTGCGGGCTCGCACCCCGCGGGCCTGTTGTTTGTTATCTCGCCTCTCCCCGTGATTTTTCGCACATGAAGCACAGTAGTTGTTTAGAGTCGACGAGTTAGAGTTATATGTCAGCCGAGATTTAGGCCGGGTGGCGAAAACTTTGATCCCCATATGAAGAGGCTGTATCATTCATTCAAGGCGCTCGCCCGAGTGAGATTTGGTCTTTACGTTAGGAGTGCTTTTTACGCACGCCGATATTCTTATATGAACATTGTAATTTATTATATAATTCCATGTTAAGTCTCCCTGCCTCGTTTTACGTCCCTTTTTATATAGGGATAGGGTTAGCACAGGAAATATTGTAGATATAAATTCTAAAATACGCGGAATATTCTAAAAACATTAGGTTATCATTTTATATGTTTAATTTCTCCTATTTTTATTATTATACGCAAAAAGACATTGCCCCATGATAATCAACATAAAGTTTTTTGTAAAATCATGCATTTAGTAGTACCTTAATATGAAATAGTTGAAATTTTAATTAAAAATATCTGTGTTTCAGTATTAAGTAAAACACACAGTATTCTTAAAATTTAATTTTTAATAGGCAATTTTCAATAATATTGTAAGATATCTGTATTATTAAGGTACCATGACATAATGAAATTTAACATAATAAAATCAGGTAATTACGAATGAAGAATGTTGGTAAACGAAAGAATATTTTTTATAACCAATTAATATAGTTTTACTAAAACATAAGCTAAGATTAATCGTCATAAGAATCTAATACATTTTCCTTTCCTAGAACCAAAGACTTCCAGGCTTTGTCCAAACAAAACAAAGAGCATGACGTAACAACAACTTTATAAAAATCTCTAGGTAGATAGATGTAAGTAGCTAAGCCAACTTCATTATAGTCGGTGATAACAGGACAAGATAGAAAAGCCATCAGCCGCAATATACTCGCTCATTGCTTTTATTTGAACAGCCCCATTATAAATATATGTAACTAACTTTTTCTCGTCCTTTAATCACTACGCATACAATACCATTAGATCTATTGAGGTAGTTTACCACAGGAATCTGGAGTAATATATATAAGTTACCATCAGGCTGTGCCAATCCCTTTAACCGAAACTATAATTATGAAGTTAAAATTGAGCCACTTTCAGATGCAATTCCTCCGAGGAGTTGCTCTGAGCTACAAGCAGGTGTTCAATTTCGGGTCGGTGCTTATTAATGAATTTGCAATATGCGGTGCATAGTTGCAAAGTAAGGATCGATTAGTGGGCCCGAGCGGGCGCGGTCGCGTGTCGAGGGCCATAGCGCGCCGCTCGGTGCCTTCCGGCGAAACGCAAGGAATCTTGCCGATAGATTAACTTCTGATCTCTTTTCCGATATTATAGCAGAATGCTTATGTAAGGAATTCTAAGCACTTCAATCTGGTTTAAGGGCAACTACGGCTCTCCGGGAAATCTGTTTAGTATCTTGCCTTCTGTATCTATACAAATATGTAAACCGATTAATCCCCTGTCATGCGGCGAGCATCTCAATTAACAGAATCGAGAGAACAACCGTATTATTATTATTAATCCTGTTAATATGTAGGAGTATTTCCTCCCATAAAATTATTTATGAAATAAAATAATTAAAAGGAGGCAGACGTACACAGTTAATCCAATTTTGTCAAATATTATTTGCAAATAAATCAATAACCAGCTGGTAAATTTTCTTCTTCTTGTGATATTATCTCTGTCATTTTCCATACTAAAGTAATAATTTCCAAATGTTGTCTTTTGTTTCAGGTACGTGCTGCAAACTTGTATATTACTAAAAGTTTAAATGTACTAAAGTATAATTAATATTACTTTTGTGTTCCCACATAGATGCATATCATCAATATAAATTGACGGCATCTATTACATCAATATATCTATGGATCTTGATACAGTCTATCGTGATCCTTGTCTTCTCTAGCAAATTCGACAGAGAAGGCTGCCATTTAGAGCGTAATGAAAAGCGAATTTACCTTTCAGAGTATAGGAATACGGACCCGAATGATGTAGTTCACTCCGCGTACTTAGGTCGGCATTTCAGGTAGGGCGAGGGCGTTTCGCGGCTTGTTTGCGTACAAGCGAATTCCATTAGATCCAGCGTGTGTACGCCGCCGCAGCGCCACCTACCTCCGCGCTTCATTCATATCACATTAGCTGATCGATTTACAAGTGCAATCCGCATTTACTTTTACATATATTACAAAACTCGATAATCTTATTTATAGATAATAATTTCCACGTTTACGATATTTAATAATAAAATATAAATAATACGTCACTGAAATGTTTAAATGGGGGTATTTAAACAATTCGAATAGTTTCTCGTCTATTTGTAGCAGGCTCGATACGTTATGGTACTGCGTATATTTTTAGATTAATAATGTTTACTTTAAAGTACATCTTAGTGTGATTGATAGGTTCTCGTATATCAAATTCTTATATAGTGAATATCTAAAAATTGTTCAACTTGTGCGAGGTATGCAAATATGCAATTTGGGTGAAAATTTTACAGCAATCTTGATAGAAAAAGAGCTGTTGACTGTTTTGGCAGAGCTAACTGCTAGGAAACATGCGAACAATTAGATGGTTTAATTTTAAATACTTTAATACTTAAACGCACGTGAATTTTAAATGTTACAGGTACATATTATGTCGCTCTTACGAACATTATGATTCGACTTAACATTATTACGCATATTTTATTAATAAATATGAATGGTCTAGTTTAATGCAGTAATCTAATATGAAAATATTCTGTTTATTGTCCGTTTTATTAAGCTAGTTTTCCCTTAAACTATATTATTATTTATGGAAATAGCTATTTATCAAGTTTACTGGACATAATCAAAGCTTACGCTAGCCGTTTCAATATTTTGCAATAATATTAAGATTAAATACCTGAGTTCAATCAGTGAGACAAAATCTTACTCAGCCTAATGTACAAATTATCCAACCACTCCGAAAAAAATTCCACAGCAAAAACAACCACAACAAATCAGTGGTTCAGTCCCCATGTAATTGTAATAACTCGACATGAAAACTCATTTTATGTCACAGAAATGTGCTCAACCATTTAA
Source organism: Heortia vitessoides (assembly GCA_020976665.1). NCBI lineage: Eukaryota > Metazoa > Arthropoda > Insecta > Lepidoptera > Crambidae > Heortia > Heortia vitessoides. The sequence continues at coordinate 7,934,288 of JACJUM010003174.1, forward strand.
AAGTGTGTTCAACTGTGCGCCGTAGCACTGGAACAATAATTAAATTCCCCCAACGTTGAGTGCGGGGCATGTCGTTTCATCAACCTCGCACTAACTCGCGAGAACGCAGCGCTACCTGAAATATTTAATTCGAACCAACCATTGTGCGGTTCATCTGGCTATGAAATCCAATCATAATCTCTAATTAATTTTATCTACCTATAGAATCTATGTCACCAATCAACTCTTTAATCAACATCTTTGAAAAAGTAGTTTGAACTTTATATCTATCTTTAAGGCTAAAATATTTACCCTACCATTTATCCTGTGCCCTGAGGTACCGAAAGAATAGAATAGTACCTCTGTTTTCTTATCATGTAAGCGGCGACTAAGGCACCAGATCCGACAGATGACGGTATATCCATCCGAAACTGTGCAGCTCAAATGAATTAGGCGGGGATGAGCAGCAGCATCCTCATCGCGGTATTTGCGCTCTGCGATTGCCAACACGCTTGCCCGGCGCGGCAATTATAGACAAAAAACCTCTTTTCTTGGCTGGTATGATGATGATGATTTATCCTACAAAAAAACTACAGCTCCAATCGCATGTATCGCAAACCGATAGCCAAATTATCTCTGCTTGGATGATTGGAATGATGATCCAGTCAAACAAATAAACAATCCAGTCAAAGTGTCATCAGTAATATTAGAAACGTTGTTGTTTTTAGTTTCCTACATAGATGTTGTAATATCGAAACAAATAAGCTTTCTTAGCTTGTAGCCTGAGAGACTCATAAGGACTATATAGTGTGGAACTGGTACAATCTGAATGCTGATCTATCTATGCTTTGTATTCGTGGAGTTTGGACAGTTCTTAAATTGCAAGATCTTTTTTCTCCTTTGATATTTGGAAAATCCGATGTGCCTACGTCCTATATATCGCGACGTCGCTATCTAAGGGATCTATTTTACCATGTGAACTATTTACACTTCAACACTAATTCCAATATCCAACAATACTTACAAAATATATGAAGAGATACTGGCATTTGGCTGTTAGAAATTTATTTTTATGGAAGAAACCGTAAAAATTAAGGCATACCTCTGGTACATCGATTGTCCTTGAGGCGCGTATACGTTCAAAGTTGTGTATAGTTTTATCTTCTGCTGGATATTTGGATGGATCTGAAACCATTCATTCGTTTAGTCTCTAAAAAAAGTATGTTATCTGCCTTCGGTATCAGAGACCTTAAAGTCTTTTCAGACTTGAGTTACTCTAAGAATTAACAATACCTTTTCACTTGTTATGTATCTTATCTATGGCAGCAGGTTTTCTCTACGAAGAACTTTTCCAAGGGTAATTTTTTAAATAATATAAATTATAAATATTCTAGATGCTATTTGTAATCCATATATTTGAAAATAGTTTTTTATGACTCACTAAAACAAAATTGTTCGTTTTATTCTAGCCTTGACCTGAACCTATACTTTCATCTACTAAAGCTTTTTCGTTGTTCAAAAAGTTTAGCATTAAAATATTTTTAAATTGTTTCATCTTACATTTACGAGCCTGAATAGGCTCCATATATTTTCTCCACAATATGTTGAAATATTTTCACCTATTTGCCAAGTTTAGCTAATCTTAATTACCTTACCCTTTCATATTGTTCGCCTCAAGCGTAGTGAGTCCTTAATTTCAAAAATGGGTAAAATAATAAAGATATTCAATGAATATTTACAAGATTATTATTTGCCGTTTGAGAAGAAAACTAATTACTCTACTGTATAATGTAAAATTGTTCTGCGTTTATCAATCTTAAAATAAATTTTCTTAATTTGAAGTCTTTCCAAATGTTATATATTAATAATGACAGGAAATCTTGAATATTTTGATCTTGAACTTGTAATTTATGATCAGTTTACTTGTTGTATGACCAGTTACATTTATATTTAGTTATAAATGTATGATTACATTTTCCTTTCTTTTGAAAATCGATATATTGTCGTTTTTCCTCAATTTCTCGTTTGACAAAAACAGGAAAAGGGGCCCGATAGAATAGAATTAATAAAGAAGGTCCCGTTGGGGTCTTAAGTGTTAGCTAAACTCAACATTTGCACGCTACTATGATCTTTTGCTTCTCTCTCTTTTTCAAGAAACGTTGCCTGTTAAGTATATTTTATATGTATCTCATCGAAGCGTTTTGTTTTATATCATTTAATCTTCTATAAGTTTAGACAAATCAACATTCATTCCTGTTTTCCCAGACACATGCCCAGGTGAAGTGCGATTGCAAATTTGCGAACGACTATGATTGGCTCGGTTTCTTCGCCGGTGCCTTATTTCCATCTTATTACCGGCAGCGAGCGATATTAAGCGGGCCCGCGCCACCGCCCGCGCCTTCGCCCTGTCTTTGCGTCCGTGAATTAGGTTAATGGCCTGCCAGGTGATTTCCTTCTAAGCCGTATTTCGAGCAAAACGCTGCCACCAAAACACGCCAATGTCGCTGAAACAAAATGAAACCAAACTGAATGTTTCAACTTTTCATAAATTATTACCTTCTATCTGGGTCAAGATAAAAATAGTGGATTATGCATTAAAAAAGTAAACACGCAAAATAAATTTACCTCCTTGTATTGTAATAGATCGTGAACATAGGTACAAACCGCAACTTTATATTTGACTGGAATAATAAAAACAAAACATGTGGTATGTAAATTTAAATTTAGTTTGAATTATTACCTCTCATAGTATATGTTGTAATGTTTTAAACTTACTTGGTGTTATCTGGCGGTTCCCGTGGGTGCTTCTGATTTATGTTCTGGAGCGGGTGCCGCTCGCGGCTGCCGCGTCGCCCCGAGCCGGCTGCATTCACTGAATTCACCGTTTTTGCAACCTGTCACCCCATACACACTTGCTTACTCTCTGTTACTAGTCGCGTCTCTTATGCCTTTGTGTTTCCATTCACCGTCAGACGGATGCTATATGTACAAAACGACCTGATTAACTTTATTTTGATAGTTCAACGATTAAAAGGACGTATTGTCATAGGCTGATACAGCTGATACAGGGACATATATTATACTAATATATGTCCCTTTCGTCATCAGGATTATTGTACTACCATCATTGACGATTTCGCAAAAATAAACTGATTAATCCTTATTCAAATACCCCTATTAAAATATTTATATGCGAATATCCAGTCCTATTAAAATATTTATATGCTATCAAAATATAAAAAGCAGTCCAAATATTTGTTCTGCCAGTTTATGTTCCATTATCTTAAAAATTCCATCCCAAAAAAATAGTTTTCTTTTCATATACCTCTGCTATTAAATACATATTGCAAATTATTAGTATTAATAACATATCGAAACTTATTTAACTTTAAGCAACAGGGAGATTGTGAAACTAATCGATCTCTTTAATACATACACTAGTTTGAATAGACGGCCACGGAGGTTCTGCATAAAAATTGTAATAATTAAAAATATTGTAAAGACACGCATAGAGCTTTTAATAAAAAGCCAACTATTTTCAAGTTTTTGAAATGTTTATATTGATTCTGCGGGAACTCCTTTTTAGTAATAAAGCGGCATGGCTTACAGCGCGTTATTAATGCGTTAGTAGAGCCGCAGTGGAGGCGGCACCCGTTAGCGGTTCCTCGAGTAATCTCGTTATAATATCAAAGTGCGCCGCGCGTCATGATCCTTCCCTCGCGTGCGAACTCCGAAAACCCTCGCCTTCAATCGATATCATACATAACGAACACAAACGACTTTATCCACAACCTTCCGAAAGCTTGTTTTCCCAAAGGTACGACCGAGTCTCTATTAAAAAAATATCTGGAAAGCCATCAAACCGGTAGCACTAAAGTTGTGATTCACGAGACTCTGAATCCACTTCCAGTTCTTAAAAATATTTTTAACGACCATGTTTTTTTAAATACTTGCAAAGAACGCGCCTTTCTCCTGTTTATTATTTTGATTTTATGTTTCGTTTTAACTTAGTTATTAGAATTCGTCCGTAATATTATATAATTCAATAATTCTTAAATAAAGAGCTTCCCTTGTAAATCTAAAGATACATGAATAGGGCGTGGCTCGGGATACTTCTAAGAATATAGTAATTAAATTATCCTTAAAACATTCTATTTGATAATAAGGTTACTGAAAAGTAAAATTTTTTCAACATATTATAAATTTTACTTAAGACTATTGCTACTTATTAATGATTAATTTTATAATAAGATACGCCCAGCACCATGACATTTAGTTAGCAACTTGAGTTGTTATTTATTTCTTCTATCTACAGAAGCTTAGTTATCAAAGATAAAATATGGATTAAAGAATTCTTACTTTTTGTTTAAATATTGTAATTGAGTATAGAATGAGAAGCTTTTCATACTTTATTCTTAATTTAAAAATAAGATTTGTACTTATAACAATTTACTAAAATACCCATATTATAATATAATATTGGTACTATAAAAAGTAACTTTTTTGACCATGCCTAATTTTATTACGTTTTACAAGAAATATAAGGTAAATAAATTGTTACATTTTTTTCTGAGCACGTTTAGCAAATGTCATTATTGTATGCAATCTATGCTAATCATAAGAAAAAAACAGTAATAATACGATTATTAAATAAATTTATAGCAAAAAAATCGAGATGATTCAGGTCTTCGTGTTGCATGACGTGAAAGCTAAGCAGATGTCAACTACAGCTGGTTGAAGGGGACCAAATGATATATAGAAATGACAATTTGACCCGAAGTCAACCAGCTAAAGCGGACAACGCTCACACTTTCGCACCGATTTTCTTCTCTTCCGTGGATTTCTTCAAAAAACTTGAGTGATCATTTACGTCTTCTGTTGCCGTGGCTGTGTCAATCTTCTTGATAATTAGTTGGCTAGCGTAAAAATATTACATTTCTAGATATTTCTTAAAGAATACATCGAAATTTACAATCTCCGTACCGCTGGCATACATTACACCTACATTGTATTATATTTAGAATCGTGTATAATTTAGCGTGTGTATACAGTGAAACAGATGAGTCCAGAAATAGCTCATAGTGAGAGGTGCGAGGGCGTGCGAGCGGCGACGCGCGGCCGCCGGCGGCGACGGCGGCGGCGGCGGTGGCGGCGGGCCGCAGGCCTCCACATATAGGGCTGGTGTCAGGTCGGGCTGCAATCAGACGCAGTGTAAGCTTACCCGCCGAGACCCGCCGGAGCACGCGGCGCGCCGCCGCCGACATTGACGCGCCGCATGTAACCGTACACGCCGACTTGCTATTTTAGTCTCGTCCGCTGCACTAATTCGGGCAGGGTTAACGCGGCCTCCTCGAGCTCCACCGGTCGCTGCACACTTCCGTCTTCTTGCTTCTTCCCGGCACTTGGAAAGTTTTCGGTTCTTCCCATATCTTCTTTACAGGCGCACTACACATTCAGTTAAGAGTCCTTGCTAAATTTTCGCATTGTAGGATTCGCTCAAAACTAAAGTCGAAGACCCGGCACAACTACCCGACGTCATCGACCTGACGTAAGCACTGGACGACAGGTTCGTTGACACCTACAAATGTGACCTTGTATCTCCTCATGTTTGACCCAAAAATAATTGTCGATTGAATGTTTTAAACCAGAAAAAATCGAAACCCGAAACGCATAAAGTGCTTCCAGCTGATTTTCATTTACAAAAAAGGTGACCGACCTCGACTGGCCAGGTGAAAATTTCGACGGCACCTCAGGTCGCCGCTCTACGTCCGCGAATGCATTCCGACCGACGACGACGCGACATCGCGAACCTACTAACCCCGCGTTGCGAGGGGCCCTGCGCCCCGCGACCCTCCGAATCCGTAGACCCTCCCGCCCTCCCCTCCTCCTTTCCGGTCCATCCGAAAGCTTCGAAAATACTCGACATCTATCCGCGCGCGTCGGCCAAAATGCAAGGGAGAGAAATCTCAAAAAAATGTTGCAGTGAAAAATAGTGGAAACTAGATAACGTTAGAAGCCTTCTCAGAAGCGTAATTAACGATCGGATGGGAAGCAAAACGTGGAGAGAGACGCGTAGCAAGGGCGCGGGGTGGGCGGGCGGCGTCACGGGCGGCTAGGGCGGGCGGGCCTCGCGTCTCGACTGAGAGGCGCGCAGCATCGCGCCGCCGCGCCGCGCCGGCCGCGCTTCCCCCGCGTCGCCCCCAGGCGCCGCCGCCGCCGCC
>JACJUM010003174.1:7940887-7969047 GCA_020976665.1 Heortia vitessoides
TCCCCCGCGTCGCCCCCAGGCGCCGCCGCCGCCGCCGCCGCCGCCGCCGCGCGAGCCGCACTGTCTGCCGCGTCTGCAGGCTCGCGCCCATCACGCGCATGCTACACGCTCCTCATCTACAACAATTGACACGCGTGTAATCTCCCTTAAGAAAAGTTTTCTTGCCACCTTGAGGCAACAAAATTATGGCACGCACTCTTTTTTACGATTACCTCAATAATTTGTATACGATTCATGGGAGATAGGAAATATTAAAGATTCGTTTTAATTATGCTTAGAGACACAGACCTCTTTCCTTTTATAAGCATACTTGCAAATATTATCAAAAATAGCATTATTATTACTCAAGCTTTAGAGTTTATTTTATAGAATATTCGCCTAACATATTCTCCAGATTGACCTGACTCCGTAGTAAGTCGCTTAAAGCACTTGGGTTACAGATGCCAAACAACAGAGTAACCACAAATATACTACTAAAATATATATTTGACACCCAAACACAACAAATACGGATATCATCACATAAATATTTGCTCTCGGTCGGAATCGAACCTTGGCGCACAAGATAGGATCACTACCATCTGCGCCATCGGGCCCGTCAAATCGTCAACCGTCAACATATTTTTTGTAACAAAACAAATAAACGCAGGATGTTTTTATGAAAGAGCTGTCATTAACGACAATTTCCTTCATGAAATTAGTGAAAAACTATTATTGAATTAGTGTAACTTAGGCATTATCACCGTTGAACGGTGATAATGCCTAAATTATACTTGAACGATACTTTTATAGTTCAATATACATACTTGTACCGCCTATACATACAAAATAATTCGTATCTAAAAACCTAAAATTCACGGATATTAATGTTAAAACATCGATTGTCATTTGATTGCTAAGAAAATATCGAGCGTCCAAATGCTGAAAGCTTTATAGATGGAGTGCTCCGTGCATCGTATAATTACTGATTGAACGTTTAAAATATCGAACAGTTTTAGTACCTGCTGGTCCGGTGATGATTGAGCTTTGGTTATATTATATGATCATTTAACCAGTACTCTGAGCACTTTGCACATTTCAAAACGAATTAAAATTCCTTTAATAGACAATAACATTAATTATATAAATAAAGTTTTGTATGTACAAATAGTAATCCACAGTTATACATATCTCAATTCTAAAATTCACTAGTCTTTGACTGCTTTACTGGTGAACCAAATTGAATAATATTTAGTATTCATTTATAAAGATACACTAAGCTTCACTAGAAAAGGACTCTAGGAAAAAAAGGCGTAAAAGTTAAGTTTACGCGGATGGGAAGCTAGTATAGTATGTACATAAAATATTTTTTTTGTTGTTAACTTAAATTATGTATTAGCACGTGCTATTTTTACCAATACAGAACAAGTTTGATTATTAAATCAGTAACGACAAAACGTATTTTATCTTTTTAATATTTTCACCCACTGCAATAAATAACGTCATAAAATAAATTCTCCTTATTTTTATGTACATATATCATCATATATGTACATAAAAATAAGGATATACTTAAGAAAACTTGCTTTGAATCAGTTATCATAAAAAACCTTTGCTACATAACAATATGTTGACAATATTGCTGAGTTAGAGTTTTGTTTATCTACAATAAACTTTCCGCAAAAACAGTCACATTATTTTGTTTGTTCTTTTACAACGAATATAGACCATATCAAATAATTCTATCTATCCCCAATGAATACAAATTAGAAAACCCATTCATGCACCCAGTTATTAAACCAATAGATAAAAACCCTCTCATCTCATTTCATAAACGTACTTCAAAGTAACTATGTGCTGCGTTATGTTTGATTAAAAGGGAGATACAAATACGGTTGTATTTCGATTTATGTATATTCGAATATACCTCGACATGGTTAACAAGCGAAGTACTCATCTAAATTTGCAAAGCGGAGCTTAATTTGACAAGCATTGAGTTTAATTTCAAACTCAATACGATTAAGCGCCAACTTTCAGATTGGATTGGAGTTGTTTTAATACTTCTGGCCGTGGCACAGTGATATTTGTGAAATGAATTTTTCAAGTGTATTCGGAAAGATTTTGGTTTGTAAATCAAGCCAAAATGTAAGAAGTAAGCGAGCGCCATGCCCTGCGAAACCATCCCGTTGACAAACATGTTCGATCGATCGGTCCGGTTGTATCCTCTGTCACAGTCCTCGTGATTATTTCAACACGAACGCAATTAGAGAGGAGTGCCGAGCCTCCTCCTGTTTGTTTTAATTACGTCCGAATAGCCGCCGCTGGCCGCGACCGCGCGCCTCGCCCGCCCCGCCCGATCCACTTTTATTGCAAATTGCAAACCCCATTAATGATAAAAAACAAATGATTCTCTATCGGAATTTAATTGTCGCTCTCAGCGACAAAATTGAAACGAAGCCGATGCTTTTGCGTGTGACTCAACTTTGTCACGTATGAAAAGCGCTCAAGCCGAACTTTTTAATTAACAGTTTATATTTTATAGGTTAAAAACCTGAAAATACAGTATTGTGCTTGTATGGTATGGATACAATTAATGGGCATTCTAGATTTTTCTTTTTGCAACAAAGTAGAATAATAAGCACCGTAAATACTATTTTAACATAACTAAATTAAGTTCTTGGCAAATTACACTACGTTTTCATTTTACACATAGGGGCGGTTTTACGAGCGTAGGCATAAGGGAAACAGGAAAATATTCGTAAGAAACTGGAACCATTTCAATCAATGCCTATTCTCATTAGCCGAACAGGAAGCCAAAAAGAATTGAAGAATTATTTTATGGACTGGTTTTCCTATTGTCTTTATAATAATCACATTATTATTTTATTAAACTCAATAACGCCTCAGCACTATTACTGAAGTAAACGTCAGTACCTACACTTTCTTTATTAAACTCCGTCACATTGAGCAGTTAAATCAAATTTGGACTATATGGTTAGTAAGAATAAAATTTGAGTTAAAAAATTTGGATTTGCTATATTTTCTTTCAAAATTGTATAAGTTCATCCACTTTTATTCTCCAATCTATATCTGGGAAAAACCACATTAAAAATTACATTATTCTTTTCGTGTTATTTATTGAGCAGGTCTTAATTACATGTTTCATTTAAGTGAAGCCACACCCAATGCGAATTGCGATAAAACTACAATCTGGTAACTTTTTGTATACATACTATATTTTAAATGCCATTATACATTAATATATACTTAGTTCTATGTCTGCTATTAAATGTATAAACCTTGGGCTTTGTTACAACGCTGAATCGAAAATGATTTGCACTGAAATCAGCATAGCATTATACAGAGTGTACTATGTTCTGTTAGTAGTTATTAACGGTATTTATCAACCATTGTTAAATGGCTGATACAAATATAAAAAAACCGAAAACAGAAAAAATCTTTTAATTTATACTTCTTGTTATTTTTCTGGAAAACCGCTTTGAATAAGTGGCAACTACTATAAAGAGCTGTTACATCTATCGGACCAATTGGAAAAATTAATGTGCATTCTTTGCCAAGACTTTGTTCGTGCTTACCAATGATGACTTTATAAATTCGTTTTGCCTGTTACATTCAGTAAGTATTTACTCAGTTCGATTGTGTCTGACTATCCTTCTAAATAAAAAATCTGCGAACTAGTATTTAATTTCATAATAGCAATTTTGACGGGTCCGATGTTGCTTTCGGTAGTATCCCTATCAAGTACGCTAGGGGTCGAAGGTTCGAGCCCCTTCCAGGATTTAGTGTTTGATCTGTGACTAGATGAAAAATATTATTTAAGTATTATATTAGTGGTTCCTCAATTGTCTAATGCGTATTCGTATTGAAAAATACGTATTCATGATTTTTAATATTTAAATCTAGTCCAAATAAGGAAGTACTTGAGAACCTCGTAAAAAGGTCATCTGCATTTGTACCTCACTCTCGCCTGTTTGTACCGCCAGATAGTGTTCACACTTCAGTGAAAAAGAAAGTGAAATTAGTGCGTATTGGGACACAATATTTTCAAGTCACAAGGTTATTGATATCATTTCATTGCAAAAGTAAGCCTCACTTACTTTCAGCAAGCATACGCTGGTCGACCTGGTCTAATAAAAAAAAAGTGCGTGCTCATATACACTTACGGTCGCTAACATTATTTTTTATACAATGGCAAATTTCTTATATAACTAACTAAATATTCACAGTAGCTTAGAAATTAGTAGCTACCTTATCAATCTGATTATCATTGTTTTAACTAATGAAAACGAATATATTATAGGCCTTTCCGATCCACGATGCACGAACCGTTCGTGGCAAGTACAAGGATTTCTTAGAACTTAGGATTACTTAAATATTGTATTTTCTTATTTTTATTTCGTTCTGTGATATTTAAAATTATATTTATTCTCTCAGTAGATCGAGTAAAGGTATTTATGGTTAATTTAGTATTAACTAATTGTTAACATTTTCGATACCAAAAAAAATTAAGAAGTTCTGGACATGGAAGCGTTTTTATTCATTGAACGAGTTTTTGCTATAACTTATATCTAATTTTAACCTTTAAGTAGTTCTATTTTTATTTTTAACTGAAATGTGCCTAATATGCATTATATTCCTTTATAAAACATTTTTCTACATTTATTTTAGGATGGCACGGTATACGTATATGAATCGTGTTGTTTTTCTTTTCCTAATAGCATAGACAATATAAATTTATATACTTTACAAAGGTAAAGCTTTTAGTAATAAATTTCATATTAAATCATTAAAAAATTTGCTATGTCAAGAAAATAATTAAATTTATTCAAAGAAGGTGTTCGCAATAGTTTTCATGTTATTTAAATTTAGCGTAGGTACCAGTATTACATATAATGTGTCTAAGAAAAGACATACTATTTTGGAAAAAGCAGGGCGTAGTTTCGGTTAAGTAATTATATATCAGACAGCAAAAAAACATTTGCCTTTTTATACCTTAAAGCACCATTCATGTACTGTACTTTTTCCTTGTATTTAGATACCTTTTAAATGTTTCGTGAAATATAAAATTTAGGTTGTAATATTTGTGTTAGGTTATTTATATAAAATTACGTATTTAATTAATAATAAAAAATATTGATGAAATGATGGCACTGAACCCAGGTGATCGAGTATACTAGTAACCTTATGTTTCAGAGACTACTACTGATAAATTTCATGTAGAAATCTTTTTGCAACAAATTTGTAAATAATGCACTTCGAAGTGATTGCCGGGAACCTTAGTATTAAAACTATGATCAATTTATGTAATGTAACTACTCTTTTAACGGTTAAAGCACGGTTATTTTAACGTATACATTCAATTAGTACCAAATGTTTCTTCTCTGTGTCTTCTTCCAGTTTGTAAAACTGAATGTATAAACTGAATTTGATGTTTGCCTGAAACCCGACAAGTCATGATATCTTTGTTTAGATTTAAATAATTGTTGATGTAGTTTTGTAAACTGCTCAGCGCATTTCAATTCATTAATTTGATGTCATCATCGTGTTTTATTATTGTGCAATAACAGAACGGTTAATCGCAACGAAGACGTCGGTATTGAACTTCTTATGTATTCATTATCTTCATTTCATATCAATTGTATGAAGTATCATTTCATATCTAAAAGTATAACAAAATATTATTATATGAGTGTAACTCATATAATAATATTTTGTTATACTTTTTTATCTATACATTAATTCTATTATCTATATAATAGTTATCTATTACAATAGTATGTCGATTATTGTTCACCAACACATACATTAAAATAAAATTATATTGTCAAATCTCCAATAACATTCACGAGCACTAGTTTGAAGAGATTCCGTTTTATATTCTAAATTCTCGCTGTAACTTGGAAATCGCTTACATGTCTATACACGTAGAGTAGTATGAGTTAAAATTTTCTCGTGCAGGGTATCGATCAGGCTAGGTGAGACGGGCTCTTGCAGCCAACTAAATCCAATCGTTAAGTGTAAGCTAAACTCTAATACTTCCTCCGAGCCGACCAATCGACTAACGTAAACGGCTAACTTCCCCACACATAAAGCCCACACCCATGCGCTTCTATCTCCATTTTGCAGGTACATAAAGTCATTTACATCATTTGAAACATACCGGATAGAGACAATTATTGTATGCAGGCTTTAATGCTTGCAATAACACCGAACTTGCATTGAACTGATTGAATAACTTCTGTGGTCTCATGACCATTCCAAGCTACAGCAATATATATCAAGTCTGTAACTAACTTATATTGCACTCAAAGACTTCATTTTACACAATTTAAAAGTGCTTAAGTATTCATCATGAAATTTCAACTGTTTTCTTAAAATTGAAAGAAAGGCTATATGAACTAACATAAATAATAATGCTGTGTATTCATCGTTATCATCAATTTAAATTAAATCCTTGACTGATTAATGAAAAGCCTGAAATAGAATTAAAAAAATTACGTTAATCTATTTACTGTAAAAATTGATAATTGACTTTTAGATATTGCTAAATAATCTGCAAGTGATAAACTTTCGAATTAATTGAAGCGAGAATAATCTTGTGGCCGGTGGCCGAGAAGGTATCAACCCCAGGGATGGCCGGGCCCGGCTGAGGAGCTCGTAACGAGAGGGCGCGAGGTCGAGCGCAGACACTCCCCGAGAAAACGCGTTTCCTGCTTCATTGTTTCCTAATTTTTCTAAGTTCCTCCTGCTCGCCGGCACTTTCTTTTGTTTCGTGTCTTCCTTCCTGAGACGTTCCGGCCAAATTGTCACTTTTATTATCCGTTCCACGAGCCAAGTTTTCTTTGAGCTGATTCAACTAAATAAACGTTTAAAATTGTTAGCAGTCGTTGTGTAACAACGTTACGAGTATAAGATAAAAATTGTGTGTTTAAATTCATTGCCAAATATTTTTTTACATCAACTACTACATTTTAAATTTACTTTCGTTTTAGCAGTTACAAAATAAAGTTCAGAAAATAATGTAAGGAATGTATCCTTCCTTTTTTGTCATTATATTTGTTTTCAAGTCAAATTTAACCTACTTTTACTCGAATTGTCAGACGTGCACAGAATCATATAGTAAGTTTAAATTGATCTACTACACCTATCCATAAACAGGCGAATGTGTGAACGCACACCTAGGACCGCGCCACGCGTGATTTTCATACATTATGCATGCAATCAATGATTTAACAGCGACAAATCTCAAATATCGTATAACATTAATTTCATTGAGTTAGCTATTTCGACAATTGTTACTATGCTTAAATATTTCCCTAATTAATATACAATGTTAATAATTGGTTTTTGTTATTAAAGGTATTTTGATCAATAAATATTATAGAGCACGAGTTCAATAATTTTTTTTTCTGTTAACGAGACAGGTTAGGGATTAAAGATCGTAGGTGGATGAGTGAGGGGCGTTTAACGGGCTAATTATCAAACGGCTAATGAAGTTTGTATTCAGCGGGGGGTGCGGGGTGCGCGGGCGCGGGGTGTCAGTACGTGCGGCGACTCGCAAGCCGCCCCACCTGACAACTCCCCGCCCTCCACAGAAAAATTGCAGAGAAAAAGTTTCATCGCGGGGGAACGTGAATGAAATGAAGAATTGTGTCGGCCGCTTTCGGGATTATTCCCGACGTAAAATTCTTTAAGAAACCTTTCGTTCTGTTTCGATTCATCGAGACGCCTTTTTATGTTCGACCAATACTTGTCTGGATATTATCTGGTGTTGAAACAGTATCTCCGGCCAGATCTTTTATTTTAGTTCCTTTGATCTATTAGGGCCACTGATGAGGGGCGTCTGCACTTAGGCAAACCTTGTATCGCGTTTTTTCATCGAACTTTAGACGACTGTATAATTTATGACTAGTTATATTCCATATTCTACTATCTACGAATAACTTGTACCTTAACGAAATGAGTGAGGTTAATCAACAAGACGAACATTGGATACTGAATTTTGTACGTATGATGTTAGTTCAGCTGTTGTCAAATGGGGAATAATATGTAATATATATTTCTCGCGGGTGTTGTTTTATCGACATCAAAAATCTCGCTGTACCGCCGGCGTCCCAGAGGCGCCGTAACTATGTTTCCAGCTCATTTTTAAGCAATAGCTTGCGCTACGGGTCTCATTTGCTCATATCATTCCTCGCAAAAATACCACACTCCACCTATAATTGAGAATACTTATTTCCTGGCGCGAATTTAATGAGCACGTATATTTTTCGTACATCCTGATATCCTGAGTTGTTATTCTATTTAGAACCAAAATATCTAACTTATCGAACATAGATGCCCTCATAATTTTTATTTTACTAAATAGAATTACAAGCCGACAGTACACAAGAGCTTAAATCTATTTCGTTTTATAAAAACATTTAATAACGCCGCCGCAACTTGTCTGGTTAGACTCCTACTGTACGCGTGACTGCTATTTCGATCGGCGGCGTAAAGTGTATTCACAAAGCGGCAGGCGTTCGCCGGGACTATAGTCAATATTGTTTTCGCGTAACAATTATTTCCAGTGTACAAATATTTACATTTTATTATATAGTCTATGTTTATCAACAACATATTTATTGATTACATGATACATTTTGATTGATTGCAATACCTAGATAAACAAAATTAAATCAAACTATTTCGCAAAATGAATATGATATTGATAAAACGATTTGATACTCGATCTTACTGACTTATGTCCCATATAAAATGCTTAATTGGGGTAATTTATTTAAATTATGTGCGGTAAAATGTTTAAAAAAGTATCTGCATTTTGCTTAATGTTAAGATATTAAAACGAAAAATGTTCATGTAATTACAGAGCGTTCTGCTCAGCAAAATTTGTTGTGCAATAAGTCTCGACTAATTGTTTGAAAAGATAATTCTGTGTCGGTTTATTATAGGACGGGCGGCCCGGCTGATGGTCGGGGAGGGCCGCATCACATATGCTGCTAATTACTCATTTAACTACCGACTCAGTAAGGGTATAGTTATTGTTATTGTGGCCCTTGATGTCTTTGTATTGTACCATCTTGCTAGAGTAAACATTCACTTTGCACTTGAATATCTCATACATTCTTATTTTCACTGTACGCCAGATAATATGAACTATTGTATGGATTTGTTTTACTATGCAACCAATTCAAATTTTGGTTTTTGAGAAGACCGTCTATAAAATATAAAAGATTGCATTGAGCATGTTAGACAAAAAGTAAAAGGAGAAGTTTTATTGGAATTCCAGTACTCTTTTAAAACCATTAATATAGCTCAAAACTTTTTTGTAAACGTTAACAAAAATTATATAAAAATCCAATAGATTCCCGGGCTCCTACCTACTTACCTTACGGGCATACCGGTTAGTGACATCTAAAAAATCAGATCATGTTTATTACAATTAGTATTCTGTAAACAATACTAAATAAAGGCTAACAATCTTGTGTATAGTATATATACATATTTTATCTTAGATCTTAATATAAAAAAATGTCTACTTGATGAACAGAAAATTCAATAAACAACAGTTTATCACTATTATTCCAACAAATCATATAATAGAAAAGTATAGTAAATATTACATTAATTTACTATACTTTTCTTGGTTTTAATAGTTGTAGCCTCCTTTAAGAGTGGTTTTATTTTTAAATACGGTAGCTGTAATTTTATATAGTATATATTCACACCAAATTTCATACATTCTTTATAACAGAAATGTAACAATTAGTTTTCATAAATGTGTTACTGAATAATTGGAGAAGCACCTGCGAGCACAGCATGATATTAATTAATTAACTAAACAGATGTTATCCACAAAATATAACCATAATGCTAAACCGTGTTACTCATTGTTGCAAGCTATGATTTAATAATTATCTCACTTGTTTTATGTAATACTTATATGTACATTCAATAAAATACAATTGATATATATTTCAAAACTAATTTCCAATTTCATAAGTATTTTAATATTCGTAGCAAAGATTAGTAATGTAATTCTAAAATAGCTAGTAATAGTTTACATTACATTACATTTTATATGTGCCAAAATCATATTGTTATACATTTCAACTGACTAAG
This sequence comes from Heortia vitessoides, assembly GCA_020976665.1. NCBI lineage: Eukaryota > Metazoa > Arthropoda > Insecta > Lepidoptera > Crambidae > Heortia > Heortia vitessoides. The sequence continues at coordinate 7,951,010 of JACJUM010003174.1, forward strand.
GTACGAGAGTATGTAGTTACATATCAATCCGAGTATGTATAAATATAATATGTATGCGCGAATAGAAATGTCGACTGCGGTGAAGCATCAGGAGACTCTCTGCGGCCTCTGGAACCGTGCCAAATATTCGTCTGCTAGTTATTTTCGCGCGTCATCCACCAATAACAAGATATCCATCGTATACATAATCCTATGTAAATGACTACCTATCACGGGAACAAATGACGACCGCTCTATACACTCCAAACTTTTTCTTATCCCAACAAACATGAACCCATTCATCCAGATAAAAAATACAAAACCGAATTGCACGCAAGTAACTCTATTAAAATGGTCTTTGTCTAGCATTCATTATCCCCCCTGTCTAGTTTTAAATTCTTTTGTTGGTCGTAGTCGTTGCATGGATGCATGAATAAATTGTTTTTGAGAGTTGAACATTCTGAACAAACTGGTAGGTCAAGATCCCTTTCTCATAGAAAAATCCTTTGTGCCGTAGTAAAAGGCGTGTACTATTAAAGGGCGCGGATCGACTTTATTCTGGATTGGAACATTATTATTTAATCTGTGGCTATAACGGGTCTAACAATGAAGCTAGTTTTGACTACTGTTCAGGATTATAACTAGTAATCTGTCTTCACACTTTACTGCTTTACAAATCATTCAAATATTTTTTATGCTTTCATTTTTTTAATCTTCGTTCACTTATGGAGTATGTGAAAGAAATAATATTTTATTATTAAATTAACGTATTTTTGGAATAAACGTCAGTGACATTTGTTAATAAACAATTTCTTATCACGCCATGTTTAATTACTAGATTTTCCACACAAGAACGACTCAAGCTAACTAATAATAGATAGAAAGTATTTCTTATGTGTATTGTATATATGTATAGTGATTTCGGTATTTCAATAATCTTGTTGGATTTTACATCTGTAGAACAATACAAAATAGTGTAAACAAAATTGAATAAGAATAATACGTTCAAGATATTGGTTCAGTGGTCATAAGTGATTGAGTCCGATGTATAATTGTCAGCCATGCATATCCCATGTGATCGCAAGACGGGCGGGGACCGAGCCGGGCCGCGCCTGTGCGCCCGCCGTCTGAGCGCGTCTCAGGGCTGCCCACCGGCGTCAATACTTAACCAACTACGGCTTTCATTATAAAAACCTCAAAATAAACATTTAAAAAAACAGTCTTAATTAGAAAATTATCGCAGTTTATGAAACAAAGTTAGCCGAGAGAGAATAATTAGAGAGAATTCTGATTGCATTCCAAACATAATAATCGCATTAATTAGTGACTTATATATAGTATACTTTATTACATATCCGACATACTACAGTCACTTCGGATTAATTTGTAATAAGCAAATCTTTGAAAACTTTTGATACTATGCGTGGTCAAGATTGTGAAACTAGAAGAACAAACCGAATTTAAATTTTACAATAACTTGAAAACATTAGTGTCCCTTTCATAGTTTAAATTTACGCATATTGCGAATGGATTAGATGTCACTTACAAACTGTAGGAATTTGTCACCTAAATCATTAAATAAGCAGTAAAATATCTGGGTAATATTACATACTATCTCACAATCTCGCAAGTCACAAGGTTGGCAACGCGTTAGTGATACCCTTGTGATATTACGAGCGTCTATAGGTTGCAATGACGTTTATCATGCGGACTGTATGCTTGTTTGTCGACAAAGCCTAATAAAAAAAAACATAGAACAACTAAACATAAGTAGTGTGTTAACGTTTTAACTTACCGATATTGGTTACCCTGTAATACGTAAGACTTGATATCGTAATCGTCTATTAATACGGGCGTCCCAGTATTCGATGGTGAGGTAGCCCTAAAGCCGATGAGAATGCGCGCGCGCTGTCATTGCCCGCTGCCCCTCGGAACAATAAGCGGAACCTGGCTAAATGCATGGAGCATTTAGCTCCGTGGTCCGTGGCCGCTCTCGCTGAGGATCCCGCTCATAAACCCTTACGCGTTTAATGGACACTTAATAGCTTTGGCGTTCCTATACAATTTATCCTTTGATTGAGCCATGACAATACTTTCGTATTGTAATAGGATAAAGATGACGTTGCTACCAGTTACTGTAAAGTAAAATAGTTATTTTACAATTTCTTAAAATTCAAGAAAGAATAAATTTTTTTGGTATGACTATTGTAAAAAGAAAACTTGTGAGAAACAAATACATTTCTAAAATCTTACCCTTTATCTAAACCACTAGAAGAGTCTTTGTTTTAAACAAACTAAACTAAACGTCATTTATACAAATTTCTGCAATGACCTTTGTAATTTAGACATTTAAATTATTGATGTCGATGTACAATGTAATTTTATATGAAATAAACATTTATTTTTCTATTTTTTTTCTAAGTAATCAATAAATATTGTATACTTTACATTTCTTACCAAAAGTTAAAACTGCTCATGCTCCTTAGAACTTATCAAACAAGTTCGTATCTGTTGTAACATCTGCGTAACTAAAAAATCAGATATAACCAGATTAAAGTACGCTTGTGATGAATAATGATGTCATTAACTTAGTTACTTTAAATATAAAAAAAACTTTTATATTTACTACTCAACCAAATCTACAACTCCATCTTTCTCGAAGGGTTTGCTCAACAAAGAACGATGCAGATACGGTGATAGTCCACTAACGCTTGCTGGGATTAAGTGGCCAATAACTGATAAACATGTGTTATATACATATATATTGTAATTATTGTAATACATATACGTAGACAATAGACAGGGAGCCTCGTGTCGAGGCTGGGCGCGGGCTGGGCCGCGTCTCGCTCAGTCGCGACCGCTCCGATAATGAAATGCACTGTGCCCAGATGTGGCGCAGGCGCGGCCCTTACGCTGCTCTGCCTTTTGTTTTTTGCACCATTTTTTCTGCAAACCGCTTCTCTAAAAAACCCTGACAATGAAACAATTCTGGCTCAAATGTTAATTAAAATATATGGTTTAACGCGTTAGATTAATAATACTAAAAAAATAATTGAACATTACAAGAAAAATCTAACAATTACTTAACCACGCCTATATATTTATATCGTTTAAGCGTACATATATGTTTTTAAGTGAATTATTATTCTGTTTCAACTTCACTCTGATGCAAGTTACTATATTTTCATAGACCATTCTTGAGTATAGTAATAATTAATAAGCGTGATAACGAATAATTTTAATAATATGGCACTAAATATTTTAAGCCTCGCCCAACCTTCTCTCTTACATCTAAATATAATTTAGAGTGCGAAGAGGAGTTTCGAGCTCCGGCCGACGTTGGCCTGACGTTTATTTATGCTGCCTTAGTCAGAATCTACGCCAGATGTTATTTTACGACAACTCGCCACCGCATAAACAATTCTTGTTTTTACTTACTGATTCGTTACCCTACTTTATTACCTTCACCAAATAAAAAGCTGCTCTATATTTATCCGACTTTAGATTCCGACTTTATAATAATTATTATAATAAGAGAAAATGTTTGTAACTCTAAAGTAAATAAAACGATTATACGTGTTCATCTTACAAACTAATCAGAATTGCCCGGTTAAATCCAAAGGTTTGCTGCACGTGGAACTAAAGTCCCAACAAAAATCACTCCAACTTAAGCATGGCACTATAAAACTAATAACACCGAACTATAATTTAAATTCCTTAACAATCTTCCGAACACATGTGAAACCGAAGACGATGCGATATCCGGATCTGTGGGTTCGCCCGCGCAGCTCCATACTTCTTTACATTCCATACGATTATAAGCACTATGGGAAGTAAGGAAGCACGGAACTCGCCCTAGGCTCGTATTATTTCTTCCACAGTCGAAATAAATCGGGGTGGTGGCTGGCTGGGGTCGGCTGGGTGTGGGTGTAGGCACAGTGCGGTGGCGAAGTCGCCATCTCTCGGCGTGCGCCCCGGCGCGACACCCGGCGACGTGGGGGCGGCGAGCGACGCGGCCTGATGGCAGCTCGCTGAGTACTGGCGGCGCGCTCGCTGCGCACGCGCAGACCAGCTCTAAAAATGGACTCAACCGGCGGAGTTCGCTTACGACTCGCGAGTACCATCCATTCCAAATTTGTATTTTCCCGAAATAGAACCGACGGCAGGCGTCCACCGGATCGGTTTCCCGAACGTGCACCGACCTGCAGCTCGCGGCAACCGTCCGAGGTGCACGCGGGGCCTCGCTTGCGGTCGTAGAGGCTCTTATGTAAGGCGTACCGTGAACCGCGCCGCGTGACGACCGTTTCGAAAATAAACGTGCACACTGGTACGATGTCGGCGGCCGCCACATGTGCGCCCGTCGACGAGCGAGCAACGCGCTGGAGGGGATGCTATTATTAGTGCGCACCATCCACCACTGTCACCTCCCGCGGGGTAGTTGTGCTATACATAGTTTTAATCATGAGTTCTGGCAGCCTCGCCGTTCACTGACCTCTGAAATTACATCAAAAACTTATTAAATCTTTCAATCTTTGATGTGCATTCAACCACATACATAATTATATATTTCTGCATAAAATACGTGAGTTCGAAAAAGAAATCATAATGCCTTACAGCAAAGCGTGTTCAAATATATATTATAGAGCTCATATTATGTGTAACGCTGAGTGTACAAAGTTTATCCGGTGAAGATGCGGCAATGTATTGTGGTAGAGCGGCCCGCCCGCCGCCCGTAAAGCTCGCGTCTACATTCACTCAGTCAATAAAAGAATTTTGGCAAAGTTTCGTAGACAAACAAGTGGGACGAAAGCCAACTCATCTTTTGTCTGCTTGAAAGCAACATGGTTTTGTAAGCATTTCGATACCGCAATGTTGCAAAGTTTAAAAAATCTATTGATATAAAATAGTTATTAACGAGCCTTCATACCATACCACTTTTTTCATTCATTTCTGCTACCTATTCAGAATACTTATTGCCTATATTTCAGATATCATATTTTTACTTTTAATAGTTGATGTGTGCTTAAGGGTTTAATTTGAAGTATACATTACAATCCCGTTAAATAATAATCATAAATCTTTTATTTCTGTGCAACAATATCGAGTCGCCTTAACTTAGTAGGATATTTGAAGGATTTTCATGGCAATGTTATATTAAGAGTAATAATATGAAATACCGTAAGTGCTAATTATAGATCGGGCTATTAATGCAAAGTATTTTTAAATAACCAATTTGGGCAATATTTTTAACATATTTATTTCACCACTTTAAAAACAGAGAGTGAAAGATAGCGAGTGTTGGAAAATCCACACTATCTTACGTGTAATTTAATAATAAAAATTAATGCCAACTTAATAATTTTATAATATTAATTAAATTAGATATATTTTAAATCTAAAATATCATATATGTTTTAAATGTAATGTGTCATATATATTTTAAATATAATATATCATATATATTTTAAAAGTAATATATCATATCAATATCTATATCTTTTAACATAAAGATTATGGAGCGACAGATATAAAGGAACGCATGAACAGTCACATGGTGTAAGAAACATATTATGTGAAACAAACACAAAGAAGATAATTACATGACATTAAAATTTGGATTTGAACAAAAATTACATTGCGTATAAATAATGATATTTTATCAACAATTGTTCATATTTGAATTTCTACTAATGCACATAAGTTATGACGGGCGGCAGAATTGTGTATAAGATAAATACTGAATTCAGCAAAACGTGAACGATAAGACTGTTTGAATTTTTATTTCAGTGTTCTTCATCATTATTTAAATGCGGTTCTTAAAGTAAATACCGTTTGATGGGATCAGCCACTAAGATGCTCCACAGCGGCAAAGAATTGCGGGATGCTGTCCGCAGAGCGACCGACCATCCAAGACCGTCTGTTGAATATTAATGCGACATTGTTATTGGCAACTAGTGGCCGCTGCTGCCCCAATCGTACATTTCCATAACTTACTATTCTGGATCCGTGGGGAATCAGCTCGTCGCAGGAATATGACCGTTTGGACCACTCATATCTGCCCTGTAAATTCTGTCGTCGCGACGACACGTTACATTATTCATTACTGGAATCACCGAGTGGGGCACAGCTTAGCTCGTATTCTCTGGCTGCGATGGCGGTGTTATGGCACGGTGATTCATTACTTGATTGTTTCGCGTGTACATTGCAGACATCGGCTCACATCACATTGTGAGGTTAGCTGTTATTGGCAGCAATAACATACGTCAATTCATCTTCAATTTATGAACCTACCAAACACGGCCATTATGAATGGTAGCAAACATTAAAAAAAATATATTCAAACTTTTTAGTCAGTCAATTTGTATATCTATGACTTTTTATATGAAGAACGTGTGTGTATTGTGACATTAAAACGAATGGAATAAATGTATGCCCAAGATATTTACACGGCCACCATTGAGTAATAGAAGTATATATAAGAACATTTTCTTTAAAAAGGTAGTCGCTAGGGCGACGGATCGGATCGTCCGGAAGAATTTGTATTCAAGTTGATCCGATTACGTAACAACGTCGACGAAAAGGACGCTCCGTTTTCTTAATAAATATAAGTTTAAATTGATAAAACTTTAATAAGGTCGAAAAATAACTTGGTCATTATAAAAACTTTGTAATTGCAACTTAAGCATTATATTATTTGAAAGATTCATATTTTTTTAACTGACTAGGTATTCAATATATTTCATTAATATCACTTAATTATAAAAGTCAATTAATCCCATATCAAATCTGATTACTTAACAAAAACAACTACTACCGAAGTATTGTACTACCTCTTTTAACGACAATCCTTTAGCTGATCACACTAATGCAGATACGATTCTGCAAATATCTGGCACCACAGACTTAGCTGGGGCGCGTTAGTCACCATCACCATGGGGCGAAGCGGCCTTTTCCCGATTAATGGGAATTTATGAGTCATTAATCTAACGGCGGCGGCGCCCAAACTAATGCAGTGTTTGTACCACTGCATGTTTGGCGCACGCACCCATACACATTCAAATGCGTTTATGTAAATTTACAACACAATTTTACTTGATAGGCTTGCTGTTCTAATCTGGATACACAACGTTTAAATACTAGATACTGTTACTAGATACAAGTCAAAAGGTGATGTATATAGTTAGTTGATAACTATTTTTTCTTGGTTATAATACGAGACGCCTGCTAAACTTTAGAGATGACGATTCTCTCCGGTTCCCTTTTGTTTGTGACACTTAGTACTTTAAAAAAATGTAAAATAATAATCAAAAAGTTCATAATCATACAGAAAAGGTGTCTCGGAACTTAACATTTTCACGTCTAAATAACGTATTTGTAATTCGGTTCGGCGACATAAAATGACAGAAATTCTCTATGGGCACAGTTGCAGAGTTTTAAGAAGGAACACAACACGTGACTGTCCTCGCTCACGTAGTTGGAATCTCTGTTCTCTTTATATGAACCAAATGTTAAAATAAAATAGAAGAGCAGGATTTACCCTAAACTTTTGATTAATTAATAAATAATGATTGCGGCGATAGATAATAGAAAATATATTATGGATTAACACAATGTATGAAACAATTTTAAGCCTTTTGCGTTAGACACTGAAACATTTAAAAATAGCACTTTACCAGTTTAATTTTCTGCCTATTAATGATATTAATCCTTATGAGAAGTCGATTAAAAATGTGGGTGTAGTTCAGCTGAGTTTTCTGTAAAGACGGCTGACCTTTGTCCTGTTCATTGATATTATGAATAAGATCTCCATACGAAATCAGGCTGATCGCCTTCTTGTTTGAATAATGAATTTAGATCAGTAATGGTTGGGTCGGCTGGAGCTGAGTTGCACTACGACTCAATGAGGGAAACCTATTGAACTAATCAATTATGTTTAAAGTATTGCATCAGATCTAGAAGCTGCTGATTTCTCATGAAGAATAAACGAAATTAAATAAATTGATTCATAAGTCAAGATTCCTGAGAGAATCCCATTGATGATTTCATGTTCGCTTATATGGGTCACGCACTAATATAATTGGCTTCATAAATATGACTGTTTAAAGCGGTGTTGACGCAGTAAAGTTGATATAAAACACCTGGCAAATTTTGTTATTGTAAAGAAGAAATACAACTACATTTAAATCGTAATTTTGTGAAAATATAAATTATATTCATTAAATTAATAAATGTATAAAAAAATATTTTATGCAGCAGCAACAGTTTTATTTATTTTTGAATGTAATTAATCAACTAGAGCTTACCGTCCATTTTGTTTTATCGACACAACAAGATCGACATCCAATTGATACGCGTGGAATCACTGCAACATTTCACTAAAATTCTGTATGGCGTCATGGTGGGAGAATAGTGGAGTGCGGTTTGCATCTGTTGCACTGATATAGCATAAGCACGGTCAAAGGAAGGAAACGCGAGGCGGCCGGCGCGTCGATACCAACTGTTGGCGTACGTAGGACGAGCCTGAGCGTGCGCCGCCGCCTCGCCCGCCGGTGACGACGTTTGACCTTATTTAATTAGTTCGTTCGTTTTTACTCTTTGAACGTAATACGGTATATCAAAATGTGTGTAGTCTAATTCACTGTTGCCAACAGCTCGACTATTTTAACACCACACAAAATAAAAAACATTCATAGCATAAAAAATGCATACTAGAACAGTCAGAGATCCGTTATATACGCTACGTCATTGATGTTTTTTGGATCTTTCTGTGTTGTTAATATATAGAAAGTATATAAAATGTAAACGCGATCTCCGGAGCTATTTCTGGGTGGAGTTCATCCACCTCAACATCGTAGTCGAGTTCTGCAGCTGAAATGATAAATCTTATGGTTGCATCTTTGTACATTTTAGCGTGAAATGTTAAACCTGAGCATCTTCTTTCGTTCTTACAAATTAATTGGTAATAAATCCCAACTATACAATCACTATCACTGCATATTATAATATAAAACTAAGTTTTTTGATGCGTCTGTCCTTATGTTGGTGATTAAGTCAAAAACGTTTACTTGCGACGTCAGAAAAATAAGCCACTATTTTTAACGAAAACGCTGCATTAACTCTTTGAGATAGCATAATATAGTGAGATATTATTCGTTTATATATTTTCAAAAAAAATCAACGATGGCCTATATCGATCTTTTAAGGATAACTTAGTAAACCATTATGTTATAAAAAATTGGTCACGAGTAATGTAGTAATGCAAAACTAATAAGACGGGGGCAGTATTAATCTTTATCATTGAAAATACGTATAAGGCATACGTATATTAACCATATAATTGAAATTAATATTTTAGGAGTTGTGACTAAAACAATACGGGCGCGAGAACATAATTAAAGCGCGTTGTCGCAGCGATTTAGTTTCGCAGTTTCTCGTGTTAAGGCAGAAGTTATCAATATCGTATATAAATAAATATTATAGTACCTTTAAAAAACATACATTTATACTAGTATTATAAAAAAGAATGATTTGACTTTTTGTTTGTTACGATTTAACTCTACGCTATATTATGTTTTTCGTAAAGAACCCGTGCGAAGGGGTTGCTAGTATACTTTAAAATTATTATTATCCCAATATACTCGAACAATATATTTACTTGTTAAGTTACTAACCTAATGGCTTCGTTCCCGGGAGTGTAGCTCACGGTTTTGCTCATTAAGGATTACGTCACGGTCAGGATCTCTATGAAGTGGCACAGCTAATTATTATTTATTAATTCGTAATAATAGTATTACTTTCAATACACACAATGAGTTGCACGACTCAAAGTCTCTACGGGGGATCATAGCATATTATTTTTTATCGACGCGTGACAACGTCTGTGAACTTTGAAGGCCTTCGTGGGGGCGTAGCAACTTGGTTATTAATAAAAACTAGGACAAAAAATGTTACCCCCAGCTACTGGCTTCCATGATAAAATACTCACATTGTCTTATTATCCCAATGGACAGATCCACTATATTTACTAATGATTTAATTTGAATTTCGATATGTGTTTATACTACATAAACATCATAATTAACCTATATTACAGATTTTTGATATTAACCAACTTATTTATGAAAAGTATATTTATAGAATTGTGATTATAGTAAAAAGTACAAACGTAATTCGTAGTATAAAAAATATATCTACTATAAAGGTAAATTTTATCTTCTGCTTTGTAATAAATGATGATAGGAGCTGTACTTAATTGTAAACGAATGGAAGTATCTAATGAGCCGTTTTCCTTAGAGATAGGTAGTTTCTTCGCGTCGGCGCAAACCCAGCGTAATTAGACGTTGCCGCGATGCCTCCCGCTTGTGCATTTAGTGTCGCAATTAGTTCCATTTTTATATACCCGAGTGGAAGAATAATTTTCGCATAATTTTTATTAACAATAGTGTTTTTTTCTTTAAGAGTAAATTAATTATGTATAGTTTTTAATGCATCGAGTGAATTCATTACTTAATAAATAATGTACTTTTCGTCCGCGATTTTGTTTGAATGTTGCCGATTTCTTAGAGATTAATAATAATAATATAAATAAATGAGGGGAACTAGGGAAACATAATTTTTTTCCGAGATATAGTTGCCTGTGTTATTCTAAACAATTAATATTATCCGTGCCAAATTTATTTAGATTTCTTCCCTCATTTCGGTGTGTAAAAGTAACAAACATCCATACAAACGTTTAGCAGGTATTTTTAACTGTAGGGTATAATAAACGGCATTGAATATGAAAAATTTTATAGCCCTATTTTAAGACCTCTACGTTTGAACCTGAATGCGACTCTAATAGTGTGAGGATTTCGTTACATCCTTTGACAATGTTTTAGTTCCAAATTAAGTTCTCCTTTGTGTTATCGCAACCAGTAACTACGATGGTACCATAAACAACCAGTCTTAATTGCAGTGCTATTCAGTGTATCAAAATGCAGGTACTGAGCAAAATTTCTCGTTGCACATCCTCCTTATATACTTAACCAAAAAATAGTTCCAATCATTCAAGCCTCATATGAATTATCTATTCCAGTGCTATGAAGATAATGCTGGGGAAATTGCCTCGGCCGTGGATAGTGGATGACGCCAAGGATGACGGCTACACTGCATTGCACCTTGCCGCGCTGAATAACCACGCCGAAGTAGCAGAGCTGCTGGTCCGCGGAGGAGCGCGCCCTGACCTGCAGAACGCCAACTTGCAGACAGCCCTGCACCTCGCCGTGGAGCGACAGCACACACAGATAGTGCGGTTACTAGTCGCTCACGGGGCAGACCTTAACATTTGCGACAAGGTATGTCTCGCCAACGCGAATTCACAGACTGCATTACACCTAGCCGTGCATGACAGCACCCGAAGACAGTGCGTCACCGCTCGCCGCTCACGTGGCAGTTCTTTATATGTACGACAAGGTAAGATCTCGCCAATGCCACTTTACAGCCGGCCTCAGGAGAGTGAGAGACGGAGATAGAGCGCTGACTCGTCGACTTACGAGGCATATCTTAACAGACGCGACATGCAGAATTTCTTTTTATTACTGTGGATTTGACATCTATTTTAGCCGATACGAAAGACGTGTCATACGAGCCAACTTGCTGGAGAATACAATTTGTCAATTCAAGTTATCAAATCAACTGCCGTAATTTTTCTTAAACTATGCTGAAATTTCAGTCTATTCATATAATAAACTACAGTCCTAGAGTTCTGTGTGGATCCATGTAAAATGAATATCGCTTTCCAATCTATCGAATACGAACTAAAATTCCAAATGAATAAATATAGTACCTACAAGCAATTCGTATGGGCATTTCAAAGCTTAAAACAAATCTCGTAATCCCTGTTTCAGCGATACAAAATTCATTTGAGTATGAATGGGTATGAAAAACATGAGTATGAAAGAATTATTTGCTTTGATCTCTTTTAAATAGATGAACATGCAGTCTTTCGACAATTTTATTATTATGTACAAATTTATTAGTAGCCACAAAATATTTTTTGTCCTCATGCTGTTTAGACGCCGTGTCGCTTAGATACGAGTATAGATTTACCAGCTTAGTCTTCTAAAATGTAGACAAGTCATTAAGTTGTCACGTGCCGAGTGATTTTCACAGACTGCTCGAGCAGGACCGTAATATCCTGCAAGAGTGGATATTAACTTGAGATCGATGTTAGCGCATCGTTGACGCGCCTTTCTAAAAATACAAATAGAACAGTCGCGGCCTAGGAGATTTATACCGGGAACCGCATACCGCGTTGCTCATACTACCGAATGTCTTTTTTTATCTTTTGCTGTTAATTTTCAGCCCGTTTGAATGTTCGTTATTGAAATAGTAGCGAACGTCTTCTAGGCGGCTATAGCCTTACAATATGGGCCGTTTTATGTCAAGCGGGCAGTGAACATAATCCAAGTTCTCAATTTTGTTCGTACATCTTCCTCACATTACTAAATTTGTAGTTAAACAGTTGCTATTGTTATATTAAATATATCATATTATATTTAATATAGTATTATATTTTATAACTGGTCAATAGTAGTAATAAATAATTTTCGAAATAACTTTTCTACAAATTCGAAATTCTTTAATGGACCTTTTTATAATAGGTTTAGCGGCGCCACGCGGTTCACCCACGTAGTTAGCGCTCCTAGCCTATGTTACTGTTTATAATATCTGCCTGTGAAAGTTTCGGTCCATCCGTTATGGAGTTTACCTTAAACGGTAGATAGAAAAGAAAATAAAAAGCTGTTATATTATATTACAAACGGTATTCGATATTACAAACAAAAGTTTTTGCAAACTTTCAATTTTATTTTTATGTATAAATACGAGTAATATAGGCACTATTACAAATAATAAAGCCTACTGATTTAGCTGAATAGAAGTACAATTAATCCGGTTCGGAGTACAAAATCCAGATTCCGACTTATTATTCGCTTTCGTCGCTGCAACTGGCGTGACATTACCCATATAACATTGAATATGTAGGTATTAATATCACTAATGTAAATTGTAACATTGTCAGACATTGACAACAATGCTCCCAGTAATTACTAATGCATATAATTAGGACACGATTGTGTACAAGATACGTGGAAATCCTTTAAACCGTACATGAATCTGTAGCCACGGTGTTTGTACATATGTAGCACATACGCCTGAACATGTCCCACGTGGTAATACCTACTGTTCGATGTGATTGGTGGCGGTCGCAGTTAAATTGTCTAGACAACCACATTGTTAACTATCGTTAGCATCTGTTAAAACTAATTTGTATGTATTTAACATGTACATGCATGTTACGTTACTGTTAGCTACCGGTTAAATGCGGTCAGCATTCAGCGCGTTCCTAGGTTTCAGGTTCTAGTCAAATTTTCTATCGTGTGTCAACTTTAAATATGTCATCACAGACTTATTATGGAACTTTCAAAGAGAAACAAATATATACTGTTTACGCAGCGTATGCAACAGATGCTCTGCAAAACGGATATTTTTTTCCCGTTATTGCAACATTTTCAATCGAGGGCCAGATCTAGCATTAGATAGAGCATCTATCTGATGCTAGATCTGGCCCTCTCACTAGCACCATACAATCATTAACACTAAACAATCATGTCATCCGTAGAGCAGTACACCATGTTTGCCGGTGAACGCGTGAAGTCACTGCCCCAACGAGCGATAACCAGCCACTCTAGCGCGGTCAGGCTCCTCTTTTGCAAAAACTTCACTCTCCAACAACAGCCACCCAAGCCGAGGTCTAACCTTAAGAGGCGCCCTCGGGAGATCGCGATCGTTCGTCCAAAAAAAAAGCTCTCGTGAGCGTTCAGCCAGCTAGCAAAAATAAATCGCTTTATAATTTAAGTATAGATTATTGAAGATGAGGACTTGGACTTCACTCTATATGCGAATGTTCTTCCCTGGGGTTAAGATTTCATATTAACCTCATTTCATCAAAATTGGTTCATCGGTTAAACCACCACAACGCACTATCATATTGATAAAGTTGTATCCAGTTGTAATATAATGCATGAGACTTCTTTAACGATTCTCAAAAATGAGATTTAAATCTGAGAAGCACTTAATCGTATAGTTAAATGAATATTACAATATATTGGGTCTACAAGCGTTTGACACCACGAGCCAGGTAATATTAATGGGAATCATCTGTAAACATTTTTGTATTACTTGCTATGGGTCATGATTCGATAAAACGAAAAATCTAAGTGAATTTTAATTAATTCAATATTATAACTATTATTGCCACTTTTTATATTAACGGGTAAATAATTATTATTCAAACAAAATAATTTAATGAATGGTTCAAAATAAAAGTATGTCTTCAAAGAGTATTGTGACTATAAATTGAGTTATAAACTATTCTATCCCTCAAGTTGAATCAAACTATATATTACAACCGGTCCAGTAATTTAGAAGTTCACCCCGGTCAAAGACCTATTTTTATATTTATAGTACATATCAAAAATATTAATACAAACAATACAAGTACCTATAAACAAATAGTTAAACACAAATATAAGTTTTCCCGTAAAAATACAGGGATAAAGTATAATTACTTGCTAATAATACAAACCGATTCCAAATAGTTACTTGGAATCGGTTTAACAGTTTTTGAATTTATTCGTTACAAACCTTCAAATCTTGTTTACATTGCTCTATGCCATATAGGGATAAATTTTTCTTCTTAAATAGCATATCTCTTAATTTCTTCGGTAAGGTGAAGCTGTTTTATGATGAACGAGTTTTAAATATGGTTCTCTAATTTCTCAGTTACATCATAACAATTAACAAACAAAAAATACAATTTTTCTTCTTTATAATATTAGCCGTGGGGTATCGGCGCTTTCTTCTATACCAGGTGTAGTAAGAGGCGACTGTGGTACCGTTACAGGCAGGTGACGGTATATCCACCTAAAGCAATGTACTCGTAGCACAAATGCAACAGGAAGGGAATGGGCAGCAGCATTGCGAAGCTACTCTCGGGATTGCCACCACGCTTGCCCAGCGCGGCAATCATGGGCAATGTCCTCCTTTCGTGGGAAGGCCTATATCCTACAGTGGACGTTTAACGACCGTCATAATACATATTATAGTATAGTTTAGTTTCGCACGTGTTTATAACGTATGTTACTTATGCGTCGGAGTGCTCTATCGCCAGATTAGCTGTGTGCAGTGTGTTACAGTTATCTGCGGTATCATCAAAGGTATTCATTTTGGTGAACTATCGTAAAATTCAATTTGGATGTCTACAATTTAAAATTACATCCTTTATTCAAATTTTTATACAATTTACAATCCTTCAGGTATTAACTAAAACTGACTAAATAGGTGTTAATAAATAATTATAATAAAGATACATTAAAACGGCTTCATTACATTACATTTTTTATTTAATAGGTCAAAATAAATAGGTCGTAACTTCACCGGAACTACCCCATCGCTAACCTTATCTGGATTGTTAAAGCTCGATGGAAGCACTTAGGAGAAATCCTAAACGTGCCGCGGATTATTTTAAGTACCTATATTATCAATTCCCTTTGTATAAATGGTAATACGCTTGTTCGTATGTATAGTCAAATAATAAATTTTGACGTTTTGTAAAAATACTCTAAGATGTTTTTATCTCAAAGTAAATAATTTTAAACGTTTAGTTGTGTTTTTGTTATTCCATCTTGGCCATACGCCTCTTTTATACATTCAATTATAAAAACCCCCATAGCCCAAGCTGTCAAACGTCTGAAGACTCGATTCTTAAAAGTCACAAGATTGTTCTAAGTAGTGTATGTGCTACGTACTGATGTTCTAACTCGATGGTTTCGAGAGTGAGAGAGGCAGTGAAATTATTAGGAAAGTGGAGTAATATCCTCTGGTCTCAAGGTTGGCTACGTGTTAATGATACTTTTGCGAAAATTGACTACGGTGACAATGCTAACCATCACGCGAACACTGATCTGATATCTTAGATTTATAAAAATACTCTAGTTTTGTTTATTTGTGTTCAGGATGGAGACACACCGCTACATGAGGCTTTGCGTCATCATACGCTGCAGCAGCTGCGTCGGTTGCAAGACGCACGCGACACGGCGTTGTTCACTGGGCTTGCGCACACGCACGATAAGAAATCGTCCGCTTCTATCGCCTGCTTCCTGGCGACGCACGGAGCCGACCTCGGTGTTAAGAATAAGAAAGGTACATTCACCTAGCGTAATAGCGGTTTAACATGCTTAGTACAAAGCTTAGTAGTAGTAGCTTTCGTACAAATTTCGAATAAATAAAATGCTAATAATCGAGTCATGACGGTTAAAATCACATAATTATATGCTTGATTGTGTCACATAAGCGTTCCGCTAATGTGTATTACAGTTTTTTCAACATTAGCGATTATAGAAGTGATATCATGGAACAAAATGTTTTAACTACAGGTCAAACTCCACTCGACCTGTGCCCAGACCCGAATCTTTGTAAGACTCTAACGACATGCCGCAAAGAGGGCGCCAGCGTCGCCAGCGATGGTACCCCAGAGAGCGATCAGAATTCGCTGAGCGTTGCGGGTAGCAGCACGGCCGCGCCGGAACCGCTCCTCGAACAACTGCCCGATCCCACAGCCGACGAGTGCTTAGTATGCTCCGACACCAAAAGAGACACCCTGTTCAGGCCCTGTGGGCATATCTGCTGTTGCAATGTCTGCGCTGCTAGGGTAAGCTAAAATGGCTTTAAAGGTTCTAAAACTAAGTTTGTCAGTAATATATGTACCTATATCTATTTTAAAGATATGCTGAAATATTTAAACTCCTCACAAAGTTTTCTGCAGTTCGCAGAATGCAGACCCCTTTGCCAGTATAATCATTACGCATAATAACAGAATAAGTGGTTTGGATATTGTGAAATTATGCTTATTATCGTCAATATCTTGTTGTTACGTTCCAGTTTAAACTTCATTACCCACATTAGATATTTTGGTCTGATGTACCGGGAAACTGGCTCATCGCGGGCCCAGTCATTCACGTGTGCGTGCGTAATTTGTAGCAACTCCAACAACTGGTACAATGAAGTCGCAGAACCGATAATGTAGAAAACTCCCTCCTGGACATTAGCAGATCTTCAAACCATAAATGACCCTGAATAATATTATTTCGATAATGATACTAGGTGAAGAAGTGTCTGGTGTGCCGCGCGTGCGTGACGTCCCGCCAGCGCGTGGGCGAGTGCGTGGTGTGCTCGGAGGCGCCGGCTACGGTGGTGTTCCGGCCGTGCGGCGACGTGTGCGCGTGCCGCGGCTGCGCGCCGCTCATGCGCAAGTGCGTCGAGTGTCGCACGCTGCTCCAGCCGCTCGCCGCGCCGCCCGCCGTGCCCGCCGCCGCCGCTTCCTCGTCTTCCTCCGCCCCCGCCCCCGCGCCCGCCCCGGTTCCCAAGAAGATCGAAGGTGGGCAGTTGCATATAGTTCTTACTTAAATTCACGCAACGTACAACATCGCAGGCATTTACCTGATATCGAGATGAGTCGCTTAAAGCACTTATGTCACGGACAGAACAAGCACAAATACATATAAACGACACCTAGACATAGAACAAACACAAATATTAATCATATAAATGTTTGCTACGGGCGGAGAACGGACCCTCGATCCTTGGCGCACATAAAATTGACATTATCGAATGAGCTATAGGCCCTGTCACTTAGATCGGTCGAAATTTAACCCATATTAATACGGATGTGTTCTTCTGGACTGCTCGTTCTATACATGTAGAGCGATGCGATACCCCTTTCACGACCTAAAATTAGTAATAAGCTTAGCCCCAGACTATTAACCAGATCGAGCCCTCCTTCACCAGGCCGACACACATGACCGGACTTTTCTAAATTTCAGCTGACAAAGAATGCGGGAATAACCTAGTTCAAGTGCAAGTGAACAAGGGCCAGCCGGCGCCGTTGCAGGCCACGCCCAACCACATAGACAACAACTTGCGGCCGGCCGCCGCGCACCCCGCGCCCGCGCCCGCCCCTG
>JACJUM010003174.1:7969447-8118256 GCA_020976665.1 Heortia vitessoides
CCCCGCGCACGCGCCCGCCGCCGCGCCCGTCGCGCCCGCGCCGCCCACTCCGCCCGCCACGCACGGCCAGCCCACCCCACCTGCCGCAGACGTGCAGAAACTACAGCAACAGCTGCAGGACATCAAGGAACAGGTAATCCTTTAGAACCTTACAATTAATTTTGAACGTAATACCAGTCTTACCATTTATTTGTTGCGGTGACTGATGACCGACTTAATAAGGTGGTTGTGGGAGAATCGCAGTAATTCAATCATAATGATAAAATGACTTTAAGCTATGCTATTTTGCTTACACATTCCGCCATCTGCCGGTAACGATACCTCAGTCGCATCTTCCGACACCTCGTCCAGAGGAAGGTGACAATTGCCTGTCAAGTTGCCTGTACTCCATATAAAACTTCAGTATTTATAATTTGATTTCCAAAGTAGCAATGTTGCGGATTCAAATTGAATATCAAGTTTAGGAACACTGAGATGAGAAATGTGTAAGATGAAATCATTAAGATTGAAAGAAGCGTGTTACCTTAACAAAGCAGAATTAGGAAATTTCATCATCGCCTTCATCAAGTTCGGTATCATGAACCTTCAACCGACAATCTTATAATATCTTGTTGGAAGAAATTAAGATAAAGGCGGGAGGTTAAAATAAATTTTAATAGATTAATTAATTTTGAAATCTTTGTTGATTTGTCTTTCATTACAAAATCATAAAAGTTGTAGAACAATAAATCTATTTTTTTTTATTATTTGTAGCTCTGCTTTTACTACAAAAATTTTAATGAGAACCTAAATAGAGAATATGCAATATGTTCTCGTTTTAGGAGTAAATCAGAAGGTTAACCATTGTTACCGGAGTCTACTGGCAATCTGGAAGGGTTTGAAACATATTCTAAAAGATTAAAAAATTATAAGTGTGTTCGGATCGAAGCAAATGAAAATCAACAGTCACTGCTTCCCTGGTGGGAATCAGGTGGAGTTTATGTACGTCCCCACGGCTACCCACGACTTAATTTGCGTGCACACGCAGAAGAAGTCGTAATTGACTTAATTAATGCCAACCTAACGTACAAGCAATATTATAGTAAAATTTTATTGAAATCCATTGCGTGCATTTTAATGAATGAGTTACTATCAATAAACCTTTCCTCCTTTCGAACTATCGCGATTAAAATCTTAATTTCGATGTAGCACCCAATCCTAGCTGACTACTACATAACGTATCAACTGAAGCGTGCGTATGGTCCACAGACGATGTGCCCGATCTGTCTGGACCGGCTGAAGAACATGATATTCCTCTGCGGGCACGGCATGTGCCAGATGTGTGGCGACCGCATCACCGTGTGCCCCATCTGCCGCAAACAGGTCGAGAAACGCATACTACTCTATTAGGACCCGGATAGCTACTCCAGGATACAAACTACTCTATTAGGACCCAGGTGATGTTATACTTCTGATGGACAATTAAAATTCTGATAAACTACGTACAATAATCATTATTAAAGGTAAGACATACACTATAGGGAAGGCCAATCGTGTTATTTCTTACGGCGTATATTATTATTAAACACTATACTTTATTTAAATATCAATTTCTTCATAAATATTTTCGGAATAAAACAAAACAATGTTATATGAAACTTATTTTCAAACAGCGAGTTATATAATTTTAGTACATAATAATAATAAGTATTTAGTCGTTAACTTTATTGATCCTACTTATTATTTATATAGACAACTATTGAAACGGAAACCTACTTTATTTATATCATCACTTGCATTTATCTACTCGAGTAATAAACGTTACATTTGTCTTCATGTTTTTTGTATTTGAATACAAATATTTACTTATTGTTATTGTTAAATTCAAACTTCAGCGGTCTATATTGTATAATAATTGTAATTATCAATGAAGTGCCAATGGATAAATACTTATATCGAAGAAGTGAAGCAAGCTACATTCTGATCGATACATGTATCCGTTTATACTTTCATAAGCATTTAATAAAAAGTTGTTATTTTGACAATATATACAGTAAATAATAATTTCAAGGTACATTTAAGTTGAATGTATATACATAAAAAACAGAATGAGTACTATTTTCATTCAGGTAATAATATCTAAAAATATGTTTTTTTTTGTTGTTGTACCTGATGACTATTTCATTAGGTACAACAACACTATTATTCATACTTCATGTTTACATAAAATAATAATAATGAAGAATTTAATTTCACTGTAATGATTTTTATTAAAAAAAAAGATAATACAGTGAAATCCACGACTACTGTATAGGTCGAAGTATATTTATTCATGTATGTTTTTATAGTCAATTACTTATAGAAGATCTGCCTTATAATAAGAAACGAACTTAAAAATTGCTGGCAAAAACTTAGTTACTTGAGAAATAAATTTAATTGTTATATCGGACATTTGTTATCTGAAACAATGACACGCATTTATCAAACTATTTTCCAATATTTTTATTGCTTATTAAGTTTTGAGCGAGGATAGGCTAAGGTAAGTTATACTATTTTATATATTAAAAAGCAATTGATTTTTTTTACATATTAATTTATTGTAAATGTTAACCTAGACAATAAACGTTTATGTTCAATATTATACCTCGCATTTTCATTACTAAACTGTAATCAATAAGAAAATATGAAAGTACTTGTATATTAATCGTCTACACCATACGGTGGTGAAGAGACTCACCGGACGCGGTGATATCCTCCGCCGACTTTCAACAGATTCGGCGCACAGCCGACCGCCGTCGTTCGTCCAGCGCACTATTTACTAAACCAACGCTCCACAACGGCGCACCTCTACACTGATGAGCTTTCAAAAAAAACATACTTTTGGCCTCTCGAACGAAGGGGATCAATTCGAGCAACCGGACACGACAGGATCGATATGTTCCTTGGGGCATTCGTGGGAGCGCTCGCGCGGGGATCCAGGCGACACGCGGGCCGGGGCGGGGCGCGAGGCGGCGGGGGCGGAGGCCGGGCCAGGGCCGGGAGCGGGGGCGGGAGCCGGGTCAGGGCCGGGAGCGAGGGTGGAAAGGTCGGAGAAGCGCGCACTCAGCGTTTCATACGTGATGTCGTGTAGGCGGAAGGCGAGGTGGAAATCTTTAGCGAGGTCGCTTTCCTCGCACCGTGCGCAGTCCTTGAGGTACACTGCCGACTGCCCGTTTAACTCCGGCGACGTGGCGCAGTACAGTGGCGTGCTGGCTGCTTGACTCTGCAAATATATTATTATAATTGAGTAATAATCCGAAAACATGATTGCCGGTGAAAAATGCGGTGATCGCTCGCTCGATCGGACGCATCTTTTTCTTATACTGCCATTTTTTATAACCCTACCCGACTAGTCTCCGGTCCGATTCCGGATCCTCGGAAGGTGATTTCTGAATAGACGTTTAACGAGCAAGAAGGGAATCCTTTTACAAAAAGTATTAAGGTTTACCTATTTCTGTCTATTTGTTAAATTTTCGCACTCTGTACCCTCGGAATGGATGCAGGAAAATTAATTCCTCAAGAACTAATCCTTATAACGAGTGGAAAAAGAAGTTTACGATCCCAAAAGACTATTTGATATACACTAACGTTTTTATTAGCGAACCAGGAGCAGAAGAAGCATTGATTTTATTTTCGTTAACGTCTCCGCTAAAGCTAATAAATATAACTCTGTACCAATGGACTTACCCTATAAAAATTCCATTAAATATGTTTGAGCCTATACAATATCATCGAGACTGATGTGTATTCATGAAGCTATACTCACGATTGTCTTAGAAAAGGGCCACATGGACATGTACAGCATCTCGTAGACCCACCAGTTGCGACACAACTTGGTTTTGACGAACGATCCGGGGTGAGCACAAAACACTTGCTTGGCCGTTTTCATCCAGCGATAGCCTAAATAGTGCATCGCCAGTACGCCGCACAGTTTAGATATGTTGTAAGACTTAATAGAAGTGTACTCGTTTTTGGGCAAGGAGAGAATGTCGACTGTGGGCGCGATTGCATTAATGAGGGGCCACTTTATATTCCTGTAAAAAGAAACATGTTTTTTTATATACCTGCTTAATAAGCGTAACCAACCGTCATATATACATATATAAGCAACGCTTACGGGCGCCTTTGCCCGCTCTCATACGCGTAGTTTCCGATCCTGTGAGAATCTACACTAATATTATAAAGAGGAAAGATTCGTATTTTTGTATGTAACGAATAAACTCAAAAAGTACTAAGCCACATAATCACTGAGTAACATAGGCTATATTTAGTACTAGATTACTATAGACATTTTTAGAAATTCCTATTATAACAAACCGAATGAAAGACATTTTATGGCTAATTATTTTACATCATGTAAAAAAAATTACCATAAAATGTCTTTCATCGCATACGCTGCGACGAGTATTAATAATAGGACAAAAAAATTTCGACAATATTATAAAATATATCAATATTTACAAAAAACTTCGCGAGATCATATGTCTAACTATTGTAGTTACATCACTATAACTACTTTTTAACATTTAACATATTGATATAATTAGTGAATGAATTTTTATCCAATAAATAACTTAATATTCAAGACTGTCTCAATACCTGATGATTACTTTTTGAATGATTGAAATCGGATATTCCAATATAAATAAAATAATTAAAGTTATAACTTAACTAAATATCTGTATTTCTATTTATGTTTACCTGTGCGAAGCCTGCTGATATTACAATCAGACACTTCAAAATTGTTTATATGTATACATGTAGGTACATATTTGCTGTGTGTTTTAATTTAATAAGAATTTGATCATACTAACAAAATTCTGTATCTCAAGAAAAAGTGTTACTTACATTCTCAAATGACATCATGCCATCATCTAGCCATTTTAAAGGCTGATCAACTAAGGATTTGAGTGTGGAAGGAGTGATAACCATTATGAGTATAAATATTATGAATTATTTAATTCAACAAATGTATACCTCACCTGTGTGATTCCGACGATAAGAATACAACTCGCGCATTTGGTGCAAGTATCTTCTCAATGTTCATCAGCAAAAAGTACTGGCTCAAATAATTGACTTGGAATGTTGTTTCTAGTCCATCTTCGGTCAGGGTCCATGGCAATCCAAAAACCCCAGCGTTTAAAATAACTACATCGATTGGGCTGAAATAAAGTGTTATTCCAATACCAATTTAAAATTAATTTTTTTTTTTACCAATTCTTTAAATTACCAATTAAAATTACCAATACTTAGGAATTTTGCACCGTTCGTACCTTTTGTCGCACAAACAGAAGACATGGTGCATCTATTACCGTCTGTGCCAGTGCGTATTATATGCCAAGTACTAACTACTGTAAGCAATATTATTTTCATAAAAGCTATATTCATATCTGTTCGTGTGGAGTTGCTGGCCCTCCCATCGAACGCGTCTCCAGGTGGTAGATAGGGGAATGTCTCCCAGATATGGGTCAATGTCAAATTTGGCAAAATATGCCTAATTACTATATCATACTATATAAATACCTAGCGCGAACCAAAACTAATAGGAAGACACAGTTTAAGAGATCTCATCCGATTAAAAAGATAAATCTAGATTAGTTAACCTTTTTATGAAATGACGCAAATGGCGATCTCCGCTTTACGGCAGAATCAAGTGCAAAGCCTAGGGAAAACCCCCAAGGCCTATATTCAACAGATACTACAAAAGAGACTATTTACTAATAGACAGATCAAATTCTCTCAGCAACCTACTAAGACTTGATATCACCCACTGGGCTATCACTTGTGAGAATAGCGAACAGGAAAATTGGACTGAAACAACAAATAATAAGCGCCCCAGGTCGAGTCCAGAAATGCCAAACAGGTGCAACAAACAAAAATAAACTCTTATTAGCTTAGTGAAACAATAAAAACTTCAAACAGATTTACTGAACTAAAAGTGGACTAGGATACCTCTGTAAAAGAAACCTCCAGGGAGCCCAGTCCACCTTATACTACACTATTTACACATAGTAATAATAATAATAACTTTATTCAACAACAAAAAAGAAACTTAAACTAAAATACACTTTGATACTTAAGTACCTAAACTAGGTCTAGCCTGTTCTCATAGGCACCTATGCTCTGTAGTGTGCATGTAGGTGTGAATGTGTGTGTATATGGTCAAATATAACACAAGGTTTGTTAATACAACATATTATATACGTATATATTACATAAATACATAGAATATGAAGCTATACTGTGTATATACAAAACACATAAACAATAATAGTAACAATAAATATAGTCCAGTCTAGCTTAAAGAAAAAATGATTAATAGTGTTGTATTTTGTTGCGCTTACATACGTAAGCGTGTAAAGCCGATTGGTTCAAAACGGCTCATGGCTATGCATATGTACTCTATGTGCACTAAGAATTAAACTATTGGAGATCACGTTTTAATTTTTTTTTTAATTAAGAAACTTTTAGCTTTAATTTAAGTCAAAATTTAAAAAAAAGTGTTGAAGTTCTTAACCATCGATTTGAAATTTTCACTTCCGGTTTTCTACACGTAAAAAAGTTCAAATTTCGAATTCAACAATAAAATAAAAAACTTCAACCTTTTTACCATAAGAAACAATACTTTTAGTTTTTTGTTACAAATTAATTGACACGGAAAAAAAGCATCCTAAAATTCATATCTTCATTCTTAGTAAATTTTTAAAAGCTCATAATTCAGCAATAAACCATCACACGAAAAAAATATCGTGTGTACACATCCACGTCTACTAGAAGTATAACTGACCAGAGTATTAACAAAATTCACGACCTCATTTTTTTTGGTTGTCCGCTTGACGTGAAATGCCCCATATAGTACTTACTATTTACGTCTAATTTAGCAGTAATAGAAGCTTCAAAAGAGGGTGCCTTTGCTGATAATTCGGCTATTCTTGATTTTAACAAGGAGACAACTAAAGCAATTGACCTTCTCTAAATTATCTCACCTTGGCTTAAGAAATGGCGTATTAAAACCAACGAAACCAAGTCAATCCATGTGACCTATACGCTGAGAAGAGAGACTTGCTCGCCTGTCATCATGAATAATAACTCCATACAACAGGCCGGGGAAGCCTTCAAATACCTTGGACTTTATTTGGATAGACGACTGACGTAGAAAAAGCATATATTCACCAAGCGCAAAGCCCTCAGTTTACAAGTCAGGAAATACTATTGGCTACTAAACAGAAATTCCCAGATGTCTTTAGACAAAAAATTGCTTATATAAGTGCATCATGAAGCTAACTTGGACGTATGATATTCAACTTTGGGGCACTGCAACCTATTACAACCTAAATCTTAAGAATGATCACCATCTCGCCTTCGTATATAACACAATTAAATAAATAAAAAATACAGATTGCAATAAATAACCTCGGAAAACTTTTTCTTTTCATTAACATTCATTTAAAATTTAAAAAATATGTACCTATTTCGTAAATAATTGCAGATTTGAAATCTCTTTATTATTTGGACTAACAGCTAAACTGTGAATACAATCGTATCGACACGACAAGAATAAGTAGCCAGATCTATACAAGAGAGCATACAAAAGGAGCGATCTTATGTGTCATTCCAGACTATCAATAATATTTGTGCCATATACCATCCAGATCTGTTAAGCTGTTCCGGCGTGTAAGAGTAACAAACACATCCGTACTCATAAACTTTCATGTTTATAATACTGGTAAGGAAATAAGGATTAACCACCTCGTGTATTATATTGCAATTTTAAGAACCATAAAAATCCAAATTCAATTTTGATGAGTGCAAACAACTTATTATTAAAAAAAATCTCACTTCTGGAGTTGTAGCAGCTCGTCGGAAGTATTCTTAACGGACTTCAGAGAAGCCAGATTTGTCTCATAGAAATGCAAAAGATGAGATTTTTCGCAGACGTTCTTAATCACGCCACTTGCTTCATAAGTGTTACGGCACGCCATCAGCACAGAACAATTTCGGTTGCTCAGGCAGCGTGTCATCTCGAGACCTATGCCGCTGTTGGCGCCAGTTATGAAACATGTCTTTCCTGTCAGGTCTATGTCTTTGGTCACCTGTAATAATAATATGTAACTTAATTGAAAAACTAAACTATTAAACGCATGTAGGGGAGGGTGGGGTGATGACGGACAGCGGGTAATTGCGGACACTGCCTTACCGGCTGATACAGCCCTCCCCGCGTCCCGCAACACGACTCGCGCTATTGTATCCGCCATCTTTAGTATCCGGAAAGTTGTCAACACGGGAGCCTGCGCATGCGATTCAAGGTAAGATCAATTAATAATTTTTATGTATTTTCTTGTAATTTTCGATGATTTTCAGTAGCGTGTATACACTATGATATTTGTTTTGAGTAAAAACTGTATTCGTTACGGTGTCTTTCACCTATATTAATGTGCAATTATAATCTACAAAAGTTATTACCTAACCTAAAATTGTTTTGCTATTAAATGTCGAAAGGCAGATGGGGTAATTACATTATTTTGGAATAAATACGAACGTCCGTATTTACCCGTATTTTCCGGAGAATACGGACACATGACTTATTATATCTATATCATGTTTCAGATGCCTCGAGTATATAAACGAAAGACTGAAAAAAAGTCAAAACTTTAAAAATAGTTATAAGGGAAATCCAAGAAAAGAATTTAAGTTTTAGAAAAGCCTCGGAAAAGTATAACGTACCTCGATCTACATTGTTAGATCAGGTCAGAAAGTCTGCTGAAGATGTCAAAGATCCCAAACGCGGTAAGAAACCAATCTTTAATGAGTCTCAAGAGCAAGAGCTCGTTCAGTTCATTCTGAAGTCGTGTAGAAATTATTTAGGAATAACTCCAATCACGCTTAGAAAAGTTGCATTCGATTTTGCAACAGCTAATGGCTTGGCACACAATTTTAACAAAGCAACGGGTATAGCTGGAAAAGAGTAAAATTACTCGTTTATGTCAAGGCATCCTGAAATATCACTCCGTAAGCCGGAAGCGACATCTTTAAGTCACTGCGTTTAATGGAGAAGAAGTAGATATTTTTTTTACTAACCTGACACACTTGATGTCCAAACATAATTTCAGGCCAGATGCCATTTATAAAGTTGATGAAACAGGCAGGCCAAATAATTCCGAAGCCCAACCCCGAATCACAAATCAAGTTGAAATTCAATCTGTTGCACATGCTAATATGGACGATTCTATCAATGACACCAGTCATCTAGATGTTTCAACAGAGCAACATGGTAACCCACCACCTTCTGTACCATTACAGGACATAGTTAATATACCAACCATAAAGCGATTAAGCAAGAAAACAAATCGGAAAAAAAAACATTCCATAATTGTTACTGATACTCCAAAAAAAATCGATTTAGAGAAAAAAGAACTGAAGAAGGTAGAAAAAAGAATCAAACAAGAAGCAGGAGTAAGAAAAGGAAAGAAGACGATAACTAAACAGAAAAAAGATACGAAATAGGAAGAAAAAGTCGCAGAGTGGTGTGAGAAATCTTAGAAATTTTGAAGATAATGCAGATGACACAGAATATTTCTGTATATTTTGTAATGAAAAATATTATTCGCCCCCCACTGAAGATTGGGTAATGTGCATAGTATGTCAGAATTGGGCACATGAAAATTGCACAGGCGGAAGTTCAAGCCGAGGCTATATTTGCGACTTGTGTAAGGAGAAATAGACTGACCGCAATTACCCCACCCGCTGTCCGGATTACCTGCGTCGGGTAAATGCGGACAGCAAGGGTTTTGTTTTTTTGAGAAAAAATATAAATGTTGATTTGATACTGATAATTTTATATGTTAATTTTGCAAGGTAATAAGCAAAGTTTATTAATTAATAAAAACGAACTGATTAGCTTTAAAAGTTTGTTTTATTAAAGTATTCCCTTAAGTGTCCGCAATATCCCCACTCTCCCCTATCCTTTATCCTTTTGTATCTGTAAAAAGATCGACGAACCTTTATCGAAAGTATCGGAAACATCTCGGTAGCGGTATTAATTAAGAGCTAGCTGTTTTATCGCATCCCTGAGAAACTCTGGGCATTCCCAGAAGAATCTCATATAATTAAATCTCTCAAATCAGGGCCACTCAAGCTGAAATCGTTGCTTTAGAGGGCCACTTCTGTTACTATCTCACGAGCCCTGAAGGGAATTCCACGCTTCACTTGAAAGTCTCGCAGAGCGAGCAAGAAAGAGACATGAAAGCGCTTAAAAGCCTCACATCGCAGTATTGCCGAAGGAGCGAGCGAGTGCAAGTGAATGAGCGACCTAGCTGGCCCGTTTGTTAGGTGGCACTGAAATTGACGTGTGAGTACATTAAGAGAAATACATTTATTATGTTTCATTACAGAACTTTACCAAGATAGTCAAAAGGCGTTTATATTAACACTCAATATTATTTCTCAATCACAATATTATTTATGTTATATTTTGATTTTTAAATCACGTTAGTCATTTGCTTTTTGTTTATATACCCAGGTGCAAACATATATAATCCTTTTAAATTTGCATAGATCTTAACTAGCTTTAACAAATGTTTCACTAACCTCATCTGCTGTCGGACCAAAAATATGAATTCCATCATAATTTTTCTCTAAAATGCTAATTGCGCTCTTCAGCAAACTTTTGGCAGGCGCGAGTGTAGATATGGGCCTTTAACAATTAAAATAGGTAATAATGTTGTGTAAGTAACGAACGCGCGCAATAATACATATGTATAAGTTAAACAGCTTTTTCAACCAGGGTCACTTAAGACCGTAAAGTTTCGCCTTGTCCCCGTCTCACCGCGAATTAACTTATCTACTTGTTACACCAACCAGCACCAAGAAAATATCTAGAAAACATATATTTTTAATTACAAAATTTTTCCTTATGAGTTTAACACTCGGCCATCTCATTACTTCATCGTAGTCTTTTACCGAACTTTATCAAGTAGTGATAATTAACCATTCCATAAAAATAAATGAGCTCGTTCTAGTCGTTGTCAGCCGATAAACCGCAAACTTACTATTCTGTATCAAACAATAAGCTCACAGGCACCTTCTCCCACTCAAAGGAGTCGTGCAAAACAGTTCTTTTTCTCAAATACTTTATCGAAAACAAGCTTCATATTTCATGAGGACATCGACCATTGATGATTATTATTAATATGTATTATAGTTTAAAACCCTTTGGTTTCAATCCTTGTAACCTACGATTGAGCAAAGCCACCGCAACACTCGCTTTTGACTTGTGCTGTAGGAGGTGCAGCATTCATGTTTGTATATACCAGCGATTTTGCAACTAGAACGTGCCAAACTAATTACATAGGTTCTGGAGATAAGTAAACAAATAACAATTAAAGTGGCTAGCGCAATGATATTCATTGCGCTAGCCACTTTAATTGTTATTTGTTACTTTATTAATTGTTAAAATTAAGGCCTACCTTCGTGCTTGTCCTAATATTGAAAGTAACATGCTGAAATATAAAAATGCTGCTTCAAAAAAATAGGCACAACCGTTATTTGATAATATATCAGTAAATGTTTATCATCTCATAAGAATAATGTGTCTGGATTCATTTATCGAAGTTTGATATTTTAACTGACAGGTATATTAGAACTTGTGATGTGCCTGTTTGGTAATTAAAATTAAAAAAAAAACACATTGTAACCTTTTTTTTAAAACCGATTACACGCGAAACCTATGACTGTGTATGAATTTCTAAGTATAGAATGAATTTCAGAGAAACTTTACAATGATTTTACTCATACAAAAGAATAACAAGTAGGCTGCAATTTAAAAACATATACGCAGACGAAGCTGCGGGTAGTCGCTATTTACTCCATATATCATACAAAAAATATAACATACATACATGCATACATCACGCCTGTGTCCCATCGGGGTAGGCAGAGACTACGGATGTCCACATGTTACGATCTATCTTTGCATATCTCTCTTGCTTCCCTTAATCGCATTAGCCCTTTCGTACGCGTTCGTTTATTCTTTGTCCTTCTGACCTGGCCCTTCATTACCATTTAATACCTTTTTACCTGGTTAAGTATGTTCGGATCGGTCGTCCTATACCTACATACCGCTCCATTCATTTCCGCTCTATGTATTTATGCAGTCATTCTACTTTAATCCATCCTTACCGCATGTCCAAAATATCTCAAAATTCCTCCCTCTATTGTTGTCACAACATCATCTTTTACATCACATCGATCTCTTTTTACACTATTCTTTAATCTATCTCTCAAACTCACACCATACATACTTCGAAGTGTTCTTTTTTCAACTGCATTTATTCTATTCGCGTGCTTCTTCTGCCATATCCAACATTAACTACTATATATCAGTCTTGGAACCAACTCACCTCTATGAACAGCGACTCGTGCCCTTTTTGACACATTTTTGCTGCCCATAAAAGCATGTAAGGCTCCATTGACGCTGTTTCCAGCTTTCACTCTTCATTCAAAATCTTCTTCATACTTCCCTTATCTCGTAAAAATACTTCCCAGATACACAAAACTCTTTGACCTGTTCAACTTTCAAGTCATCGATCACTATTTCACTATTTGTCATACTTTCCTCCTTTTCAATCACCATCATTTTCGTCTTACATGCATGACTTTTGGCTTATTACTGTTTATTTCATCCCCACTTCCTTAAGATGGGGGATGGAAGTTTATATGGAGCGTTCCGCAATTTGCAAGGTAGAAAGCTCAATATTTGTATGCGGATATTTATTTGACAAAAAAAATCGTGTTTATTTTTTTTTCAAATCTGTCCCCAACCCCCTTAAAAGAGGAGATGAAATTTTATATGTGGTTTTTCGCAGTATTCGAGGTAAGAAGCTAAACAACGGTACTCACACTCTTTGTTATCAAAAAAAATACCGGCTTTATGTTTTTTATCTTTCTCCAGCTCCTAAAATAGGGGATGAAAATTAGTAAAGCGGTCAAAAGCTAGTAATAATATAAATAATGTTATTTCATTTGATGGGACCGATGGCGCAAATGGTAGTGATTGTCATTCTTGATTGTCTTAGATTCACCCAGTTCCCCCGCAGAACATAGAAAAAAAAGGGTGAGACTTACTCCTTTGCAATATTCTTTAAAAATCCTTTACAATACCTTCAATGTTTCTTCCTCATTTTAACGCAGGAAGGACTAGACAGCTGGGTGCTTCACAGCTGTGTTGACTTTCCTGTCAAGTATATCGTGTGCAAGTTTATATTAAGGAAGATCGACTCCGCCTATTATTTCCATAGCATATATGAATTATAAATTAAAACCATTCACCATGATAGGCCTGTTAAAGATACAATAAAATATAATATACGAAAAGGTAGCTTTATCTACATTATATCTAAATGACTACGGATAATTATTAGCAAAGGGTAAATACTAAGGGCGTGAGTACGTTAGACGATCCAAATGTACTGCATTAATAAGTCTTCCCGCTATGCTATTTATCAAAAGCTTCTTAATATTTGATAATTTTAAAACATACCTATGTAACTTTATTTAGGACGGAAGTTAGAAAAAAACCACTCCCGACTTCGACTTCGGATATAAAATACCCAATTACTGTACGAGTTACCCTTAAAAAATAAATTACTATATATCATATATATATTATCATATCTAAATATTAATTACATTAGATATTTCTTTGCATTTAAAAATTACACTGTTTTGACATCTGTCAACGTCAATTTTTTTTATATCATTTTTGATTTTCATTCAATACATTTTTGTTGTTGTGAATCAGAGAGGATTAAACTAAATTTACAACGAATTAATTTGATTTCGCTAAAATAGTTTTACTAAATTCCTTCATTATAAATATTTATGCAACTTAATTAATCAACCATAACTGACGTTTCTTTAATTAACTAAGTTTTTTGAAACACTAGAATTCTGCATATTTGTTTGAAAATTACCATTAATTAGTTATCCAGTACAATGGATAAGTCAACCAAACGTCATCACTCTTCATCAGATTCTGATACTGCTGAAGAGAGTCGACGTCAAGATTTAAAAGAACGAGATGAATTTGCTAAGAGGTTGAAGAAGCGCGATGAGGATAAGGTGAAGAAAATCGCGGAAGCTTCAAGCAAAAGATCATATGAGGAGGCTGCGAAACGTTTGAAAGTTGAAGCAGAAGACAGAGAAAAACTTTTGCCAAAACTTCGTGTTCAATCACGTCGCAAATATTTGGAAAAACGTAAAGAAGATAAGGTTATTGAATTGGAGGCAGACATAGCAGATGATGAGTACTTGTTTGAGGAGAGCATGTATGTACCAATTTTTTAAATATATATCCAATTTCACATTCAGAATTATAACTATTGACATTAACCATTTTCTGCATTATCTCTGTATTCACACATTGTATAAACACTGTATTTTGTTAATTAGCTTATGGTTACATAAATATTGGCTTATCATTTCAGATTAACAGAAAGAGAAAAAAAGGAAAGAGAGCATAAAAAGACAATTCTAAAATTGGCTAAAGAACATGAGAAAGCACGAGAATTAGAAAATGTTCAACGTTATCACATGCCACAAGACCTGGGAAAAGGAGAAAAAGGTGAGATTGTCAAACAGTGTTAAATTATTTTTATATATTAAAATTATATACATTAAATTTTGATTTAACACTACTGAATTTAAGTAAAATAATTTCACGGATTACTGCTGAAGAACCCTGAAGTTTATTAACTTAATTAACATATTACATTACAGGAGAATATATTGAAGTGGATGAGAATGAGAAATTGCCACACTCAGAACAGCGTAAATGGGAGCAAGAACAGATTAAATCAGCATTTTTCAAATTTGGTACCAAGGACAGTAAAGCCCATGATGAATATGAATTACTACTGGATGAACAAATTGATTTTATTCAAGCTTTACAAATGGAAGGCACTAAAGAAAAGAAGGAAGAAAAAGAAAAGTCAGAGTATCAAAAACTTCGTATGACTATTGAAGAAACAAAAAAGTCTTTGCCAGTATTTCCTTTCAAGGAATCTTTAATCAAAGCAATAAATAAGTACCAAATATTAATAGTGGAAGGTGAAACAGGCTCTGGGAAAACAACACAAATACCACAGTACTTGCATGAAGCTGGGTTTACAGATGATGGAAAAAAAATTGGATGTACTCAGCCCCGTAGAGTAGCTGCTATGTCTGTAGCAGCCAGAGTCGCTCAGGAAATGAATGTGAAACTTGGAAATGAGGTAGGCTATAGTATAAGATTTGAAGATTGTACATCAGACAGAACGGTTATCAAGTATATGACAGATGGTACACTCCATAGAGAATTTTTATCTGAACCTGATTTAGCATCCTATAATGTGATGATTATTGATGAAGCCCATGAGAGAACATTACATACAGACATTCTTTTTGGTCTTGTTAAAGATATAACCAGGTTCAGACCAGATTTAAAACTACTTATTTCCAGTGCTACCTTAGATGCTGAAAAATTTTCAAACTTTTTTGATGATGCACCTATATTTAGAATACCTGGACGAAGATTTCCTGTTGATATTTATTACACAAAAGCCCCAGAAGCTGACTATATTGATGCATGTGTTGTGTCCGTACTACAAATACATGCAACACAACCCCTTGGGGATATATTAGTTTTTTTAACAGGACAAGAAGAAATTGAGACATGTGTTGAAATGTTACAAGAGCGAACTAAAAGGATAGGCAAAAAATTAAAGGAGCTTATTATTTTACCTGTTTATGCAAATTTACCCAGTGACATGCAAGCAAAAATTTTTGAACCAACACCAGAAGGAGCCCGCAAAGTTGTTTTGGCAACAAATATAGCAGAAACCTCACTCACTATTGACAATATAATTTATGTCATTGACCCTGGTTTTGCTAAACAGAATAATTTTAACTCTAAAACTGGCATGGAAAGTTTAATGGTTGTACCAATATCTAAGGCATCAGCCAATCAAAGAGCTGGAAGAGCTGGACGAGTGGCACCCGGAAAATGTTTTAGACTTTATACTGCATGGGCTTATAAATATGAACTAGAAGATAATACAGTTCCAGAAATACAAAGAATAAATTTGGGTAATGCTGTTCTGACACTGAAAGCTCTGGGAATAAATGACCTTATACATTTTGACTTCCTTGATCCACCTCCGCATGAAACTCTAGTTTTAGCTTTAGAACAACTGTATGCTTTAGGTGCTCTTAACCATCATGGAGAATTGACTAAAGCTGGGAGGAGAATGGCCGAATTTCCTACAGATCCTATGCTGGCTAAAATGATCTTAGCTAGTGAGAAGTAAGTTATTTATTTTAGTTAATATATTGATTATGAAAGACACATGTGCAACAATACTGATGACTAACTTATAAATAATAACTGACCCATAAAAATCTCTTTACACCATTTATATGTTTTTTAAACTCTGACTTACAAGTTCGAAAATCATGTGCTACATTATCTACAAGTTACCAAAATTTCCTGGGTAGATTATGAAAAAGTTATGTTTCTGAATCCATGTGAAATATGAAGAAATGAAATACATAATATGAAGATACTTTTAGACTGAAATAAATTATGTTTGCTATTCTATTAATAATTGTCTCCGTTTTGGTTTTTCAGGTACAAATGTTCAGAGGAAATTGTTTCTATAGCGGCCATGTTGTCAGTAAACAGCTCTGTATTTTATAGACCAAAAGATAAAATAATACATGCAGATACAGCAAGAAAGAACTTTTTCCACCAAAATGGAGATCATTTAACTCTATTGAATGTGTATAATCAATGGGTTGAATCAGATTATTCAGTTCAATGGTGTTATGAAAATTTTATTCAATACAGATCAATGAAGAGAGCTAGAGATGTACGTGAACAACTTGTGGGCCTCATGGAAAGAGTTGAAATTGAAATGGTTTCCAGTATAGCTGAAGATGCAAATATAAGGAAAGCTATCACAGCTGGCTATTTTTATCACATTGCAAGATTTTCAAAAGGTGGCCATTATAAAACTGTGAAACACAATCAAGTAAGTTCTCAATTATTTGCTACCTTAGTTAAATTCTCTCAAACATGTAAATACTTTTCAAATCAACATAATGCAGTTCTGTTGTAGCCAATTCATTCATATTAAGTTTAATTATTATTATTGTCTTTTTTTCAGACAGTTATGATACATCCCAATAGTGCATTATTTGAAGAACTGCCAAGATGGGTTATATACCATGAACTTGTATTTACTTCAAAAGAGTTCATGAGACAAGTCACAGAAATTGAGAGCAAATGGCTATTAGAAGTAGCACCCCACTATTACAAATCAAAAGAATTAGAAGATTCTACTAATAAGAAAATGCCAAAAACTGTTGGCAAAGCAACTATTTCTAATTGAACAATCATTTTTACCCCCTTTATTCTACTTCATACAACAACTTAAAAACTTTTCATTCTATCAGTAATCAATAAATAAATACCGGTATGTAGATTACCAAGTGAATTCATATATTATTTATATCTTAAAAATAATGTTTTTGTTACTAAATTCATGAAATTTATTAAATAAATAGCTATCTTATTTTATTAATAATCACATCATATTTATTACATTATTGTTTTACAAAAATAATTCCTTGTTTTATAACTAACAGAATATATCTACTAAATTTAATAAAATTAATTATATCGAATATAGTAGCTAGAAGTCTGAAACTCTTCCCTTTCTTTCCCAATCTCCATATCTTGTTGGTTCTGGTCCCCGAGGACCACCAACCTCTCCAGTTTTAGGATTAGTATTGTTGGGCCATGGAGGCAAAGCTTCATCCTTTTGAATTAACTGTTGCTCTCCAAGATCCTCAATAGGTGTAGTTTCCCTCAATTTCTTTCTAAATTCAGCTAACCTTTTCGATTCCTCCTTTCTTGGTTCATTTTTTTCGCCCAAATCGCAATTAGAAGAATATTTGCGTGCTAGAAATCCTTGATATCCTATAAAAAAGCGGAAAGATGATCAATGCTGTTATAAAAATTATTTCACATTAAAAATAATACACATAGTAGATTACAGTCAATTAAGAGATACAGAAACTGTAATATAATAATTACCTCTATATACATCCTTGTATAATTGAATCGTACAATTTCGCAACATAGTAAATTTAATGCGGAATATGTAAACACAAGAAAAGCAATGACATTGACAGTAAGCGATGGGATTTTAAGATTTCATAACTGAAAAAAAATTAGAAGCATGTATAGAATAAGGAATATACATCTTATTTATTATTTCAAGAACTTGCCCAGCAGAAATAAGTATACAATATTTGTAAATAATTAAATTAATATCGAATTTTGCAAAAGAACATCACTGAATGCCTATATTTTTTATATTATTCAATCATCAAATCAGCCGCAGAACAGATGGTCTTGCCCATTCCCGTCCTGTTGCATTTGATTTCTTGTACCGTCTTCTCTTACAACACTTGGTTCACGGGGTGGCACTATTTTACTCTACTAGCAGACTGTTACCCGTTCTATTAATTATGAATGACTGTTTGATAAAATTCCAAAGAAATTACATTAGCATTATTTATAGCATAGACTATCATATGTAAAGATATAAACGAATTCACTGAGGTTTTCCAAGTTTTATATTGGAACATGGTCAATGCCATTACTGCTATATACATACTACTGACATGATTTTAGCTTAATTATTACTTATGCCATTTCTAGTGCCCCTATAGCCAGGTCGCTCATATAAGTGAGCTGACCTTCTTCGGTAGCACTGGAATTGACGTCTGAGTAGTCTAATAATAAGTTCGTCTGAACCAAAAAGTTATGCATGCTCAGACAGAATATTATTATATACCTAAATTATTTTATAAGATAAATTACACAAGTAGAAAAATATGTACGTCCATAGTTTATATGTATTAAATATTTACCAAAAATATAATTTCCAATAAACCTTCATTAACTTTCCAATAAAATATATCTTTATTGAACTAACCTAAATAAGGAGAAAGTCAAAGCAAATAAGGAAAACAGAGCTTCTCCGATTGGTAATTCTTTTTTTCTAGTAATTGCTGTCAATGTCTAATCGATTTGTCTATTGAAATGACAGTGAAAGTTTACCGTAAAATGTAAATATCAAATCTAAAGTTTTGGGTTATTGTGATTGTGTGTCTGCGCCTGATGAATTTATGTAAAACTTCACTATTTAAGTATTTTTCTTTTAAAACATTATTGCCTAACATTAGAAAAATGGCAAAAAGCTCGTTTGAATACGTAAAAGATTTCGAAAACGACGAAACACTTTTACCGAATACGTGGATAGTCATTCGGCTCGATGGCAAATGTTTTCACAAGTTTTCGGAAGACCACAACTTTTCTAAACCCAACGACATTAGAGCTTTAAATTTAATGAACTACTCTGCTTTTAGTGTTGTTAGAGAATTTAACGACTTGTTATTGGCTTTTGGACAGAGTGATGAGTATTCATTCATTTTCAAAAAAAAATCATCACTTTATAAACGTCGCGCTGCTAAACTACTAACTGTTGTTAATAGTAAATTCTCTTCATCGTATGTATACTACTGGAGCAAGTTTTTCCCTCAAGAAAAATTAAAATATCCTCCTTCATTTGACGGGCGTGTTGTATTATATCCAACAGACGAAAATTTAATAGATTACATGAAATGGAGACAAGCAGATGTTCATATTAACAATTTATATAATACAACTTTCTGGAATCTTATTATACAAGGAAAGCTCACACCAGCTCAGGTTAGTCAAGTGTGTATACTAAATAAAAATAAATATTGTAACACCAAATGCCCATTTTTTATATCATATATCTTGGTTACCTATAAACAATAATTTGATATTAATTATTTCATCCTATACATTCAATTCAGTTCTAATAGGTAATAAGTGATATGTTACTATATCCAGCACAAGTGAAGTCATTTCATTTGACCAAGCAGCTAAGAATTGTGTATGAAAACCAAACTTCATGCTAATCAGTTGATCAATATAGACAGAGTCATAATAAATAGATTCTACTGTTTATAAAATTCTTAACTCACAGTTTAATTTACCATACTCCTTCAAAATGGATTGAATGATTTTTATGAAATTTAAATGTATATTTTGTTAGGTCTGAGAAATTAGTTATTATCTATTTCTATCCCTCTTGTTTTTATATTTTAGTTACAATAATAACTTTTTATGTTTGTGTTATTAAAAAACACATTAATTACCCTTTTACCACCAACCCCAATTTTTTTAATAGTGATATTAGTCATTTAATAAATTATGGCAGAACAATGTTTGCCGGGTCTCCTAGCTTATAAACAATTTTCTATTGGCATGTATGTTTATCATTAATAATTTACACCATATTTGGCCTTCCTAATAGGTTTATTTAATTTTTCAGGCAGAAAGACGGCTATGTGGTACTGTGTCTGCAGATAAAAACGAAATTTTATTTAAAGAATTTAATATAAATTATAACAATGAACCAGAAATCTTCAAAAGAGGAACATTGTTACTCCGAAAGTCTCTTAAATATGGTGATGACGGAAAGATTTATACAGTCATTGTTGAGACCCATGATGACATGCTAAAGGACAAATTTTGGAGTATAAATAATCACTTACTTTTAGATAAGCCTGGAAAAATAAAACCAATTCATGATGGCTCATTGACAGAAATAATTATGGAACAGTTACAAACTACTAAAGAGAAGTTACAAACATAGTATTTAAGTTAACTTTATTACTGCTGTACTGTTATGAATCATGTTTTATAATATACTATGTTAACATATACTTGATCTTTTTTGTAATATACCTGGTTTTTACACAATAATTTTAATTTTCATACTGTAGTAGTTGTATAATAATTATGATGATGTGTTACAGTACAGTAATATTGCTATCTATATAATTGCATCCTTTAATATAGATGTAAATGCAATGTGGAAGCGTTGCAATAGGATGGATGATATGATTGGTACTAATATACATATAATAAAGTTTTTGTCACATCCATCTGTTGATAAGAGCTAATGTGTACTCTGATTACACTGCTACAGATCAACCTATATGAGCCTTACGAAATTCCTCCGAAAGACCTACTTGAGCTGCATTCTTAAAGGATTTATTAAAAAAAGGATTAGCATAAAAGAGTACTAAATGGCCGGCTGTTGTTAGGACATTTAAATTGTTGTTAGCTAAAGAGGAGCACTGAGTGAGCCTGGCCGAATTAATGTGGACGGTTATCGCTAGGGGGCCGAGAATACACGCTCTCAATTGTGACCACGTAGTACAGCTCTACGGAATAATTTGTATATGATGTATGTGATTGAGAAGTGATGCTGTCGAGCGGGTATATCGGGGGAGAGGGTCAGGTTGCCCACCGCGACCACGCATTTAGCTACGGTCTCCTCCGCAAGGCTCGCGGGATGAATAGCGATCACCCAAGAGCGTCTCTAAAGCTCGACCTAGACTCTGGTTGCTTGCGTTGGGGATGAAACTCAGCATACTCTTTTTTTTTTCGGACAAACCTATTGCTGGACTACTCAGACATCAAATTCAGCGCCTCCGAATAAAGAGCGCGGGGCCTTTTATTACTGAAGGCCCGATGCTCGTATTTGTCCTGCGTGCCCCGCGGCAGCGACCGCGAGTTTAGCAACGGACGCACCCGCAAGGCTCGCGGGATCTGACTGGGATCAACGGCGATCACCCGAGGGCGTCTCTAAAGGCTCGACCTAGGATCGACCTAGCTCGGGCGGTCGTCAACAGCATACCCACTCGATAGCAACACTTTTATAATAGCGATGTGTACACACAATAATAGATCAACACACCCAAATCTATAAAAACTTCGCAATCAATATTAATCTATAATAGCGAGAAATTGAGTTTAAAATTAAATGTAAAAATTGGACAGATTTGAGTAGGTTGATCTGTTGCTCACCGTACATGAAGAAACATTTTATTGAAAAATCCTAGAAGCACAGAGTTGTACTAGATTCTTACCAAGACATATTTAATTAAAGTTTCTTTTAGATCTAGATAGC
Organism: Heortia vitessoides; assembly: GCA_020976665.1. Lineage (NCBI taxonomy): Eukaryota > Metazoa > Arthropoda > Insecta > Lepidoptera > Crambidae > Heortia > Heortia vitessoides. The sequence goes on from JACJUM010003174.1 coordinate 7,991,581, forward strand.
TGGAAGCTGCAGCCATACTATAAATAGTATATAAACTTTTTCTAAGTTTAAATAATAGGTGTACTCTTTGTAAGTGGTAAAAATATACATATTTTGAACGCAGATTCTTCGCGTGACGCATCTGTACCATAGATAGATTTGTTTTTTTTCTCTATGGATCAATCATATGATCAATCAATTTGGGCGACTACGCTCTTGGTCTTTTCCTCGTCTTTGGTCAACGAAGTGCAGAAACGCCTGAAAATAAACATTTAATTGTTATCTACATAGGGTGGTTTCTAATAAAATGAAGGGCTGCATTTTTAACATCGATGGGGGATATCTAGAGGGTCTGTGCCGCGGTTTTAAGTGTGGTATTTTGAAGCAGTCGGACTACTTGAATTTGGTGCAGTGTGAAACCCTGGAAGGTAGGCTATTGTTCTTATTATTGTATTATTTGTTTGCTTTTAATTTTATGAGTATTCACATAGAATTGATTGCTATTACTGTAATTAGAAATTGCAGTGAATAATTTGTTTTCCTTTTCAGATTTAAAACTTCATCTTCAAGGTACTGATTATGGAACATTCCTGGCCAATGAACCCAGCCCTCTTTCTGTTTCCACTATTGATGACAAGCTTCGTGAAAAACTTGTCATTGAATTCCAGCATCTTAGAAACCATTCTGTGGAGCCCCTGTCAACATTCCTCGACTTTATTACATACAGTTATATGATTGATAACATCATTTTGCTAATAACTGGTACATTGCATCAAAGACCCATTTCGGAACTAATTCCTAAATGTCACCCTCTGGGCTCATTTGAACAGATGGAAGCAATCCATGTAGCTGCAACTCCTGCTGAATTGTACAATGCTGTCTTGGTGGATACCCCTCTGGCACCATTTTTTGTTGACTGCATCAGTGAGCAAGACTTGGATGAAATGAACATTGAGATTATTCGTAACACGTTGTACAAGGCATATCTAGAAGCCTTTTATGAATTTTGTAAACAGATTGGAGGAACCACTGCTGATGTTATGTGTGAGATTTTGGCTGTGAGTACCTTGAAATAAATTTGTAACTAAGACGGAAGCTGTAAAAATACATTTTGAATTGTTTATTTATTATCTTTTAGTTTGAAGCTGATCGTCGTGCTATTATCATCACTATAAATTCATTTGGAACTGAGCTTTCTAAGGATGATCGTGCTAAACTTTACCCACGCTGTGGTAAACTCAATCCTGATGGTTTGGCAGCTCTGGCCAGAGCTGATGATTACGAGCAAGTAAAAGCAGTTGCTGAGTATTATGCTGAATATTCTGCACTATTTGAGGGAGCTGGAAACAATGTTGGTGACAAAACCTTGGAGGACAAGTTCTTTGAGCATGAGGTAAATAATCATCATACCAGCTATTAGAAGTCCACTGCTGGACATAAACCCCTCCAAGACAGGAGGTTTTTTGCCCATTATTGCCATGCTGGGCAAGTGTGTTGGCAATTTCAGAGTGCAGCTATCAGGACGGGGATACTGCTGCACATCCCTCCCCTGTGCATTTGAGCTGTTTCAGATGAATATACTGCTATCTGTTGGTTCTGGTACCTTAGTCGCCTCTTATGACACCTTGTGCAGTGGGAAGCACTAATTTATTTTGCCGGTACCTCACTGCACTTAAATAATAAATACTTTATATTAAATTTATAATATTTTTGAATAGAATGTATCTTTTACAACACAACCAGCTAATAAGTTCAGCGGTATTTATTATAATTATTCTTGTTTCAGGTGAGCCTAAATATGTTTGCTTTTCTGCAACAATTCCACTTCGGAGTGTTCTACTCGTACCTCAAACTGAAAGAGCAAGAGTGCAGGAATATTGTATGGATAAGTGAATGTGTGGCCCAGAAACACCGAGCCAAGATTGATAACTACATTCCAATTTTCTAAATATTACTAACTATTCTTTGCAATTTGGTTGAGTCTTGTCTAAATTATCACAAAATAAATCACAGATAGGTGTTCAATTATGCCAGATTAAATATCATATTATTAGTAACAATCTCTTGGTCAATCAAGCAACTTGTATTTAAATAACACACCTATATTAAAAAAAGTAAACATTGTATTCAATCAGCTTCATTGAGTGTCACTTTCTAAAAGGGCCTAAAAATAAAATGAAGTGTAATCAACATATTTGTTACACTATGTAAATATAAATTTATCATTGTTCAATAATAATCAAATAATTGTATTGTTGTCCAAAAACTGCCTACAGTATTTAAATTTAGTAATCATTGTTCAGGATGAACTATATATCCGTAACATGGTTCATGTTAAATTTTAAACAAGATGTAAGTCACATATGTATCTAGTGTTATTTCATTTTATATCTGGATAATTTGCATTTTATCTTTACCAAATCATCAGTTAGGTTATAAAAATATTGTGTCATGTTTGTGGAAATTCTAACGCAAGAGATATTTCTTTAAAGTTATAAATAAAAATTTTGCTAATGGACAACAATCATTTTCTCTTTTGTAGAAAATTGTATCAATGTTACATTGCTATAAAATAATTTAAGAAATATGTATATCAGGGGATGGCAAGCTATTAACTTTCATGTTAAAACACCTAAAAACTTCAGCATTCATTAAATGATATTACTCTATTATTGGCTACATTTAAAGTTGAAATATGTATTTATGCTGTATTTTTTTGTTATTGCACTGTTAGCCATCTCTGCTGTAGATAATGTTATATAATTATTATATTCATTGTGGAAAACAAATTAAATTATATTAGATTCATGTTAATAAAACTATATGTATGTTAAATTGTCCTTTTACTAATTTGATGACTCCAATTTTTAAAAATTTTTTAAGTATGTTTTATATAACCACAAAATGAAATATTCAGTAAAAATGTGAACAAAAAACAAAGCTTTCTATAACTAATACAATAAATCAAAATCGATAATATTATGAAGAATAAAAGTAAGTCAAGTCCTCATCTTTTGGTTTTAAAATACATTGATCCTTCAAGTTAACGACCCATCCTGGCTCCAAACCATAGAAAATCTGTCTTGGATCTTTTCGTTCAGATAAGACACTATATTCTGGGTCAATCTCCAAGGCTGGTAGTTGGTAGCCAAATTTCTGAGCTAATTTTAATCTCTCTTGTGAAACTTGTTCAGGGTCTGCAAGGTATCCACGAGTTTTTGCACTCGTATAGTACTCAATAGCATCTGGTGGAGGAATCATCCTTCTTGGTATAGCCTGACCACTTTCAAAAAACCTTTTAGGATTCTTTAACAAATACAAACTGTGGGGATCATAATATGCAGTGGTTATTACCCCACCATTTTTTTCTATAGCAGCAATAACTTGCTCACTTGCCCATTGCACTTCTATATTAATTTTTGCATCAAATTTGTCAGCTCCATCATCTGTTAAATGAATACCGAAATGCTTTTGATCTGGGAAAAAGTTATAGAGTCCTGACTTCACAACTGTTGCAATATCTATAGGTTGACTTGTATCAATTCGGTTTCTGTCAATCAAATTTTGAAGTTGAATTAATGATAAAGGAGGATACTGTCTTTTCAAGCTAAAAAAAAATAACAGTTAGATTTTTATATATAAATCAGAATTTTTTATACAAATTATATAAAACAAACTCACTGATGCCCTCTGTAATAAGGTTCAAAAGGTACTCTTAAATAAAATGGGTTATTTCCAGTTTCATAACCTAATCTCATGAAATTTTGCCTTTGACCAGAGCCTTTGTTACCAGCTCCGTGTTTGTCACCACCATGCTGACCACGTCCCCGTTTTTGCTGAAAAAAGGGAACAGAAATTAATTAGAATATGACAAAATTAAGGAATTGTCACTATAACGTTCAGTGTGACATATATACCAAGAACATTAATTCTAACGACTTTTAGGTATTAATGGGTAAAAGAAGTTGGTTATAAATATTTTTATAACTTGCCGAATCTTCATAAAAATTAAATTAATTAATTATGAAAAAAATTGGGACAGCAACCGCTAGGTTATAAGCACAAACAACTACTAATTTTCTTTTGAACAATAATAATTGCCTAACAAGATATAAGTTTTGACAACTTACAGTTCTTTTGGAGCCAGGATTATCACGTATGTTGGCGAGTGATACGCGAGGTAAAGACCGTAACATGGTTAGCGATTTTTCGACAATTTGTCTCGACCCCATGGTTTCGAGCTATGAATATATTAGTCTAAATATACAAATGAAACATGTACAATATGTACGCTCATTAGTCTTGCTTTAATTCAATATTATTACAGTAATTATAAGTTCTTCCTCTTTAATCAAAATGAAGCTCGTTTGCAATCATGACAGTTCTGTCAGTGTCAGATCACGAAAAAAACTGCAATGGTAAAAATCTATCAATCTTTTATCGTTAAATCACTCAATTCATCGATCGACACATTCGGATTGATGTTGATAAATCGTCTTATATGCCTTAAGAATATATATATATATATATAACGAGAAGCTGACTGGCTGACATATCAACTCAGGGCCTAAGCCTTAGGATTAGAAAAAAAACCAGCGTATATAGGGGGCCAACTGAGCCGTGTCCACTCTAGGATGGTCCAGTGCCCACACCAGGATGTTGACTTGGGATAACGACTCGAAAAGTGAGTGTCATCGGCCATGGTATATCAGGACCTCAGGGGTCAGGCCCTGAATTAACTCTAAATACGCCAATGGTAAGAAACTTCATATTTTGTACAGGGGTTTCTTTTATAACGTAGAAGAAAACTGATATAGGGTTTTCGAACATTCTGCGATACCCTTTTCTGGTACAGCTGCGCATGTACAGTTATATCTGAAGCTGTTTCAAATATTTGAAGCCAGTAATTTAATTCGAACTTTTGTATTTATGTTGCATTCTAAAACATGGACTAATTTTGATGCTGTTTTTTTTTCTTGAAGCTGAAAGGACCACGAACTTTAGATTAATTTGTTTTTAACGTGTTCATTTGATTTTTTTTAAATTTATTTATGTAACGAATAGGTTCAGTAAGGTATAAACAAATTTCTTTAATTAATAGAAAGCTGTTTTGCTAAAGTAAAATAGGCAATGTTATATTTTATTTATAGGCAATATAGATCTATACTTAAAATAAAAATACATAGATGCTATTTGTATTTTTGTCACATAAGTAAAAACCAAAACTAAAAGAAAATCATAACTATATAACAAATTACACTATCAGCAAGAAAAATAAGCTATGATTCACCCCCACATTTTTATAACGTGATAATGAAGAAAACCACTGTTTTTTATAAAATTTAAAAACATATGGTTATATTAGAACTTCGCTACATTATTTCTAGTTTTTGATGATTTAAAGTATCGCTTATCATTTTGTTTATTAAAATTTTGTACTAAATTACACATAAAATTTTATTATTACCTATACTTTATAACTGTACTGTACTATACCTATCCTTTGTGTAAAAAAATAATTCAAAATAAAAAAAATAAATATTGTCAATACTCAATGTCATCGTTTTCTATTTACGTGGTGTACATTATATTTTTAGCTTAATTACATAAAAAATTGAATTTAAATTTCAAAATGGATTCAAGTTACAACAATCCTATTAGGCAAAGAATAAACAAAATATTTGATACGCACATCGTAAGCGATAGCAGCGAAGCCTTGAGCACAGTGTCAGGTCTCTGTTCGTCTAATTCGGCATATACTAGAAGAGTTTTAGTTAATGAAATTGAAAAGAGGGATATGCTAGTAAATAAAGCGGTCTTGATCGAGTTTAATAAAGTCAAGGGAAAGTTACATGTTTTGCTGGATTCTCTAACTTCACTCAACGAATCTGTGAAAGATATGTCTAATAGATTGCAAGATTCGAAAACTAAAACTCATCATTTAATAAGTCAAACTACAAAACTAAAGGATGAACGAAAGAAAACAGAAAAGAAACTAATTTGGGTGGAAGCATTTGTAAGAAATTTCCAAATATCGTCAGAACAAAATGAATATCTATATAATGTTTCCATCAAAACACCTTTGACACTAGATTTTTTTAGTACTTTGTCTCAAATTGAAAAGCTTTACGACAATAGTAAGTCCCTTGTTAAATGCTGGTACCAGACTTCTGCTTTTGATATTATGGAGATTATAGGACTACAGCAAGAAGTTGCTATAGAAAAGCTATATCACTGGACAATTGGAGCATGCCTTAGTATTGATTCACCTAATAATGCTTTGGTTCCTAAAGCCTTAGCCAAATTTCAAAATAGGCAAGTATTATTTGCCAACATTATTGATGAATATTGTTCAGCCCGAAAAGCGACAACAGTACAATCATTCATTGATGCTTTAACCAAAGGTTCAGATAGTTCTAAGCCAATTGAATTTTATGCTAATGATGCTAAACGATATATAGGAGATATTTTAACTTGGGTGTATCAAATTATACCCATAGAAAAAGAAAACCTTAATAACTTATTTAAGTATAGTAATATTCAAGATAAGAATCAACAAATCACTGATGCTTTGACCAATATAATGGAAGCCATCTGTCCTTTACTAAAAGTGCGGGCTGAATTGATATTGAAACCAGACAAGGATCCTTTAGTTCTGTGGGCAATAACCAACTTGATTGTCTATTACAAAGATGTCATACAAAGTGTCATACCCAAAGGACATTTGATAGACACATTTGAGGACTTACTCAAGAAAAGTGAAGAAGTATTTTTGATAACTCTAGATAGTAAGATACAGAGAGAATTAAGTCATGGGGTCAAAGCACCTCCAGTTGACCTTAACCCATCAGTAGTTGTTACAGATTTGGTCAGTTTTCTCAGAGATTTATTAGGAGTTATGAATATTTCAAATAACATAAATAAAGGTGATAGAAAAATTATAACAACACATATATTAGATCCATTACTACATGCAATCAATGAGACTGCATGCCACCTTAGCTCGACCGATATGTCTGTGTATATGCTTAATTGCATTTATCACATACAGTGCACACTCTCACTCTATACTATTATGGATGAATATAATGAAAGATTGCAAGCTCAGTCAGAAGCTCAAATTGATACTCTAACTTCAGAACAAGCAAGCTTTCTGGTAGCAAACCTAAATCTTGGCCCAATTTATACCATATTACAAGAAAAATCCAGTGGACCTTTGTCAGCTATACCTGGAATGGATACATCAACACTGAAAGTATTTTTAAATAAGTTTGATTTATTTATTGTTTCTTCAGATATTTATATTTTGCCCCAACTTAATCTGTTGTTGAGTCATACACATAAATCAACAGTTAAAAGAAGAGCATTTGAAGTTATTTTAGCTATCTATTCTCAGCTCCATGAGGCTGTACATGATCCTACTAATGGTTATGTAGAACCTCAGTCAGTTGTCCGTCGAAGTCCAGAAGAAGTTGCAAAATTGCTAAAAATAAAATGCTTTAAATGATGATTTATTTTATTGTCTAGTGTTTATTTGCTATTACCATATTTCAAAATGTGCATTTTTTACTCTAGGCGTTGTACCCAGTTATGATCTATCTTTATTAAATTTAATAAATGTTATGTTCTTTATTGTGTACTTAAATAAAAAACCATACCTTTTGTTCTTTATAGTAGTATGGTATAATGGTAATTGGCGGTCTTATCATTCTGATTGATCTCTTAAATAACCTTTGAATCAATGAATGAAAACAAAATTGGGCAATTTGATGTGTTAACTCAAAGATATCTTTTTCTAAGCAAACAATATTTTTTCTGTAACTACAATTCTACTCAAATCAACTATACAAAACTAATAATAATTCACTAAACATCTCATACATTGACCTGAGAAAAGTAGCTTAAAGCAATTGTTACGGACATTGGAGTACCACAAATATAATAACAAACCCAGACAGAACAAAAACAAATCATCATCATTGAAATAAATATTTTAAGACAGGTATCCTTTGATGCACAAGATAAGAATAGGTACTACTTAATTCGCCAAAGTCAATAGGTGGTGACCTTTAAAACTAGTCGCTGGCACCAGGTGGGTCTAAAACTAAGTTAACAGCATTATCACATACTAGCAGCGCTCCGCAGATTAACTCGCGTCAGTTCCTTTACCTATAAAAATGTGGAGATAATATAGCTTATTATGTTATTTGTTGATATTCGACTCTTTGATTTTATTTGTTACTAATGTTCAAAAATACAAAGATTGCTTACATTCCATTTTAGAAAGGGATTTATACATTTTTTTATTAAGGGATCGTTTGGATTGGCCAGCTCGAAGTCCCGACCTCAATCCTATAGAGCATGTCTGGGACGTTCTGATACGACGCGTGAGATCCGTAAAACCGGCTCCGCAGACCATCAAATACTTGAAGAATGTGATTACCGCGGAGCGGAAACGTATTCCGCAAGCAAGTATCCGGGATATCCTCGCTAGCATACCCAGACAAATTCAAGCTGTGAGTTCAGCTAGAGGGGGTCACACTCGACACTAAACATTTATCTGTTTTTACTTTATTAAAGGAAAAACAAACAAAAATCTTTATTAACTTATATGCACTACTAGCGAGCATTCACTAATAGTGAACTTTAGCAATAAAACCCATAAATTTTATCAAAATTTTATGATAATACTGACAAAAACGATTATTTGCTTATTAATTTTCAAAATTGTGAAAGTAAAACTACCTATAATTATCAAACAGACCAATAGTAAAATTTAAAATGGTTCATTGCTTAGGTGCCCGTTCTATTTTGCAAATGAGTGTATATTTTTTAATATAGCTTTTGTTATATAGTTATGTGTAGCCTTTCTTACCTGATGATGTTGCTTTCAAATGGCAAAAAATATTTTGAAATCGGCCTTCGTTGCATACAAATTTAATTTTTTCCTCTATATAACATTACTATAGATATGTAGGTATATATTTATGATTCATCTGATATCTGTAACAAAAGTGGCTTAGCTTGGTACGGTGGGCAGCAACTCTGCTGTGTGTACCATTAAACTATATTTATGGAAGAAATGCACAATCGATTTTTAAACCAACCTCGATTTGGCGGTTTATTTAAGCAGGTAGTCAAGTAATCTCGATTGCTACTGTTGCAAAAATTTTCAATTATTAACTTAGGCAAATCCGGAAAAATTTCATAGACGGAAAAAATATTTTTTTAAAATTACTAAATGCATTTGAATTAAATATATTATGGGACTACATAAATCAAAGTCACAAGCATACACATATATAATATTATGCTAATCCCCAACAAAGCAACGGATTAACCTGCAGAAACTGATGTTGATCTACATTAATAATGGTAAGTCATATTTTTTAATATAAATCTACTAAGTACAATGAGAAGCTCGCTACAATATACTAGTAAATCTTATTAATATTTATCTTCGGTCATGATGAATTATGGCTCCAAAATGTGGTCTCTTAAATATGGGTCTTATTAGTAGATATGCGTACAATGCGCTCTGTTTACTGTTCTACGAAAATAATTTGTGTAAAGTGGTTATGGACTGCCAGTGAAAGGATGACTTATTGGGGATTAATAAAAGTAATGCAAACGGACGGGGCGGCCCGACCAAAACACATAGCAAAATTTTATCCCGTACATCGCGTACCGTTGGAGGTTCTATCCTACTTCTGGGTCTGTAACCTATAAAGTACCTGCCCGCATACAAACATTAGTACCTAATGTTGATCTGATGTTTTTTTCTGTACAAATTTCTCGATGACAACACGTACAATAAATATGGTCGGGAATCTATCATTGGGTAGTGAGAGAACGATTTACATCGGATAAGTAGTTTTTTAGTTTATTTGTTTCTAACATACAAAAACGTTCTATTTTAAATGGCGATCTTTCTTTGGAAATGTAATATACCCTATGGTCTTTTCTTGCTAATGGTAAAAGGTCTTTTTTAAATAGATTTTTTTAGCTAAATCTTAACAAAATTAAATTACTCAAGGTTCAAGCTCCAGATATACAAATTTGTCAAGTTAATTTTTCTAGTAGATATGCATAACACTTAATTTTATTTTATTTCGACTGCAGAAGTCTTTTGTCTATATTTGATAAGAGACATTAAGCGTGTGAGTACTATCATGAGTGAGTTGATAAAGTCATCACACATTTATTATCATTATAGAAACTCCAATGTTTCACATAATATTTTCTGTCCTGTTCACACACAGATTCTTCCAAATCGAATAGATTGAATAGTTTATTAATCACAGATGATCGAGTTTTCTTCCCTCCAATTCGGTCTACTATCATTCATTTTAGTAACTGTAACAGTACAGACCTGACGTCTGTAAGTAGATTCATGGAGTACTTGTACATATTTTTTTTAATGTTTAAGAACATGTGTTATAGTTAATTTTATGAAAAAATCTTATTTGCTTTTAGGTTGATCAGTGCACTTTTTAGCACCAAAAATTACCGCAAGTTAAAAATAAATAATAATGAAGCCTCCATATAAAATTGGTAAGTAATATTGATGTTTTATTTAAAATTATCTTAGATTTATGGGACGTAATATAATCTTTAAGTATTAGCCTATTTTTTTAGTTGCACACATGTTTATTGAGCCAAAAAATGAGCCAATTATATCGGTGTTTTAGGTTATCCACGCTTAGTGATAAGTGAGCATCTATAAATGAAGTAGATCATCCTGTATATAATAATAATTATTATCATTAATGTCAAACATTTGATTACCCACAAAGCCGGGGTTTATCTATAAAGAAATAGGTAGTATTGCTGAGATTACAAATTTAGTGATTGTAAGATAAAGTAGGTATTATGTACCTACTTTATCATAATATATATAGTAGTATAAAATAAATTTAATAAAATCACATAGAATTTATATTTTACATAAAGACTTTCCGTTTGAATGCTTAAAAATTTAACTTTAACCATTTAATTTAATATTAATTAGTATCTATAAACATATATCTATAAACTTATCAGTTTATCATTTTAAACTTTTCCCTGAGAGAGTATAAGGTACGAGAATATCACTTGCTTTTATATCTGAAAATAAATAAGTTACTATGGAAAGAGAATAATTATTTGGTATTAATGAAACTGATATTTTTTAATATTGAGTAACAATTCCCGGCTAGTTAGAAATAAAGAGTATAATCTTTCAAAAGAGAAAGCAAATAATACATATTATATCTCAAAATTATATATGTTTATGTATATATAAATAATATGTTTGACTTTCAGCTGATGAGAAATTAGCTGAATTGGGGCGTAATGAAATTATGTTGGCTGAGAAGGAAATGCCTGGGCTGATGGCATGTCGCCGCAAGTATGCCCCAAGCAAAATTTTGAAAGGTGCCCGCATAGCTGGCAGTCTACATATGACAGTCCAAACAGCAGTGCTTATTGAAACTTTGATTGAGCTTGGAGCAGAGGTAAGGATACAGATTTATCTATTAATTCATGAAGCACAATTTGTTGTGTTCCACTATATTAATGCCATCTAAAGACAAATGTTTAATATTTTAGTTTTTTATTAACTAAAAACTAATAATATTCTATCAATTTGGTAACCATGAAATGATATTGTGATTAGATTAGATTTCGTCTCAAGTTTTTTTCCATAAATATAAATGATCTCATACCAAGGATTGAATTAAATTTATGAAATGCTTTAATCTTTCATCTATCAGTTTAAGATTTTTTTAGTAAATGCTAAGCAAACTTTACCTTGATTTATATATTGTTTATGTGACTTAACTTGCATTCAGATTGGAGGGGAATATTCATGTATCCGATTTTATCAGATTTTATGTAAAAAAAATTTAAATGCATGCAGGTAGTGAAAAATAAAATTTTAATAGAATAAAACATTTTGTAGTAATAAAAATATATTTTTAAGAAAAACTGATTTGTTCAAAATATTTTACAGCAAAACATAATAATTTAAAATAAGTAGACTATGTTCTTTCTTACATCTAATTTAATTAGCTGAAATGATGATATCATGAAAGTGGATATATCTTTGACTTTTTATAACGAAAGTCTTTTCGAAAAATCTAATTTGAAATCATGGTTATGAATTGGGAGTAGTTTTCTACATGTTCACTTAAATTTGTAAACGTCTAACAACAATTCACATGTTTCTGGACTAAAAAAAAGTAGATAAAGCTCACATTCTTTACTTGCCTTACTTGTAACCTTTGACCTCAAACATCCTGGTAAAACTAGGAAATTATTTAGTTCCAGGAGTCCTAATTTACTTATTATATATTATATAAATATAAATAAATTTTAATCTCTTTTAACACTAAGGTTTTCCTGATATTAAATATGCAGTGATTGTCAAACCATAAAAGATGAACTAAGTGATTTAATAAGTTTAGTTATGGCCATATTGAAAAACATTTTTAGTTATTCCAACAATACTTTCTATAAATTGTGATGTAAAACAGCTCATATATTGAATGAGATAATATGAAATAAGATGATAATCAACTGTTCACCTCTCATCTTTGAACTCAAGTTTATCATATTTTTGTTGTATGTTTTTATGTATGATTATCCATTATTGTGCAATAGAAATAAAAAATAGATGTGCTAAATTCAAACTGATAATAAGTGATCATCTTATTATTAAATTACCAAGTTTTTATTGTTTAATTAAAAAGTGGCTTTTTATTATTTTGCTGTTTCAAATCATTTCCATACTCTTGGGTGAGATGTATACAGATAACATACTTCAACTTTGAATGAGTCTGTCTATGTACATGACAAGTATTTAACATAGTGTGTTATTTATCAGTCTGTAGCTATGACGATGAATTCACTATCAAAGCTTTGCTTGCTGTCGGCAATATCTTATAGTATATTTAACATATTTACATATAGCATAATTGTGATGACAGTAGAGTTTGCCCAACAAATAATAATTAACTAGTTTGCAGCATAATACTGAGTATGACAACTTGTATGGAACTCCATATTTATTTTTATAGGTTCAGTGGTCAAGTAGTAACATATACAGCACACAGGATGAAGCTGCTGCTGCTTTGGTTGCTGTTGGCATACCAATATATGCATGGAAAGGAGAAACAGAGGAAGAATACCTCTGGTGCATTGAACAGACTTTAATCTTTTCTGATGGAAAGGTACAGTTTAATAATATTATTTCATAACAACATTTATTTATTCCTAATAAATTACATCCTCCCATCTTGTACAATAGTATAATACACTTTTTCTTTCAGCCACTAAATATGATTCTCGATGATGGAGGTGATCTTACAAACTTAGTGCACAAGAAGTATCCTCAATTGTTGGAAGGTGTTAAAGGAGTTTCGGAAGAGACTACTACTGGAGTACACAATCTGTACAAAATGTTCAAGGAAGGTCTATTAAAAGTCCCAGCTATCAATGTAAATGATTCTGTTACTAAAAGCAAGTTTGATAATTTGTATGGATGTAGAGAGTCTCTACTTGATGGAATTAAGAGGGCAACTGACATAATGATTGCTGGTAAAGTTTGTGTGGTTGCTGGTTATGGTGATGTTGGAAAAGGATGTGCACAGGCTTTCAAAGGTTTTGGGGGTAGAGTCATAGTTACAGAAATTGACCCTATCAATGCTCTCCAAGCTGCGATGGAAGGTTTCCAAGTGACCACAATGGAAGAAGCATCTGAACTTGGCCAGATTTTTGTAACAACTACAGGGAATATTGACATTATTTGCAAAGAGCACTTTTTGAGGATGAAGGATGATGCTATTGTATGTAATATTGGACATTTTGATTGTGAGGTTGATGTTGCCTGGTTAGATAATAATGCAAAGAAGGTGAACATCAAACCACAAGTAGATCGTTATGAGCTTGAAAATGGAAACCACATTATAGTTCTTGCTGCTGGCCGTCTGGTAAACTTAGGTTGTGCGACAGGACATTCTTCGTTTGTTATGTCTAACTCCTTCACTAACCAAGTTCTGGCCCAAATTGAACTCTGGACAAAGCACTCTGCATATCCAATTGGTGTACATACATTACCGAAAAAATTAGATGAAGAGGTGGCTGCTTTACATTTGGACCATCTTGGTGTTAAACTGACAAAGCTTTCATCCAAACAAGCAAAGTATATTGGTGTATCAGTTGAGGGCCCATATAAACCCGACCATTACCGTTACTGAAAAGTAGGCCTGATGAAATTGTAATTGTTTTTATTGATCATTGCAATAAACAAATTTTCCGACATCTGACTCTTATCTTTTCTGTTTAAATTATAAACTTATGTTGGTTTTAATAATTTTGTAGCATGCTTAGATAAGGTAGCTACTTAACAATTCTATTAAAGTTTGTATTTCAGTTACATAAGTACACCATAAAATGCCTAGTTAATTTTATTTTTTTACTTACATTCCATTCGATAGCCTGGAAGAAAGCACTCTATTAAATATTGTTTTTTTTTATCACAGCTGCAATTATGTACCTTCATTATGACTAGTCTCCACTACGACCCAAATTATAGAGAGTATTTTGAAACTGATAAAGCTAAATTGGTACGGTAACTAACTACAAACACCTTTGCACGTGGCCCGACACGTGTGTCTCGTTTTAATTTAGGAATTGATGATACGAGAGCTTATTGTTAGAAACAATAAACATACTATACTATAAAACCCCACTATTTTTACGGTCTCACTATTAAAACCGAACATCAGACTTCGAGCTCTTTGAGAATGTTAGGTATAATTTTCTTTCCAACAATGCTTTTTTAAACTGGCTCAACTTTTTTCGTAGTACACTGCAACAAATCAACCTAGATAAATCTGTTGTAATTTCGCAATAGAGATTAATCTTTAAAAGCGAGCCAGTGTTCAAAATTGACAAGAATGTTGAAAAGTTCACGTGGGTAGATCTATATCCTTGTATACCTACATTAATGGGTGGATAATAAAAGCGAATGAAAAGATTTAAAAAACAGCAAACGGTAGCTCATAATATTTTCACACGTATCACTAAACTATAACAACACATTTCGCTTCATATTATAAACACGATAAAAATTTCAAGGACTGCGATACATTTACGTTTAAGTTGAACAACGATTACTAGCAGGGAATTGCATCGTGCGCGCAACAAAAATATGTACTAGCTGTGCCCACGACTTCGTTCGCGTGGTTGTCGGAAACTATAGAGATTATTTTTTGATTGCTTACGTTGGTTTATGTTATTGTATAATCGTGAATAAAATTCTTTTTAAATAATCTGTAAAAAAATAATGTTTTTAAAATAATGGGTCAAAGTACTTCGGAATAAATTATATTTTTACTTTTTTTTTTAAATAAAGCACGCTGTATTCAACCGTTCCGTAGGGAGCCACGCGGCATGGTACCTCGCAAAGATACACTCGCGAGTGGGTAGTGGCAAGCACCTCCCCCTCACCCGCCACCGCGCGGCCTGCTTGCACTTTATAATGGTAGCAAGCCTTATTCAAAAATGATATTATTAAGAGTAAATCTTGAGAAAGACATTATACTTGCGCGGACTTTTTTTTATTACTATTAAAAAGGAATAATTCTTTCGTACATAGTTTTTGAATAACTTAAACCATTTATGTAGCGCATGCGACGAAAGACCTCAAATGTGTATGATTTTACCCGTTTTTGCAACATTTCTCACTGACGCTTCGCTCCTAATGGTGTCAGCGTAATGTTATATAGCCTAAAGCCTTCCTCGATAAATGGACTATCCAACAAAAAAAGAACTATTCAAATCGGACCAGTAGATCCTGAGATTAGCGCGTTTAAACAAACAAACAAACTCTTCCGCTCGATAATATTAGTATAGATAATATTAAGGACCGCATTTGTTAATTAATAATAAGATTCATTTTTGATTTCCATAAAGAATCAGGTTTAAAAAGTAGTCAAAGTTTCTATGGCTGGCAGATGCTTTCAACGTTGTTACGCTGATTTTCGGAAATTTTAAGACGAGTATGTTTGTACTTACTATTGTATGCTTCAGTGCGTACATTAGCTACCGCAACATAAAAACCAAGTAAAATGAACAAATTGTCAACTATTCGTGCGGTCTGTACATTTGCGTACCTATAACATGAACAATCGGTTCACGTGCATCTAAAAACATACCTTATTACAAATAAATTTTTGTGCGCAGATTTCGATAACAACGGACTCACTTTATACTTCACGGCAGTGTTGGGCAAAATGTAAATAATTACTAATTACAATAATAAATTGTGATTGAGCATTTTATAATTATTATTCTAGTCTACCGGTACCTCCCTGTACCAAACACCGTAAGAGCACCGGAATGGGTAGCAGCATTCCTTATGGGAAAGTTACACTCTGCGATTGTCAACACGCCTGCGCGTCATTTAAGGGCTGATATTCCCCCTTTATGGGGGATATTTATGTCCAGCAGTGGACGTCGTACGCTGTTTCACGGTGCCTGTGACTATAGGGAGTTCTGCGCGTCTAATGAAAATATTCTTTAATTTTCGGTTTTTCGTTTGGATCTGTTATTAAATGGAACAGCTCAATTTCAGGTCAGTCTATGAAGGCACTGATCAAGTAATCTTACGCCGAGCATGTGCGTACAACGCATAGTTTGCGTTCTCTAATTTGCCTCAATATTTTTATCCATTATTGTAGATCTTTTTTTCAATACCATCATGAGGCCGACACCGGAATATACCTCTTTTGAATATTTAAATCATTAGAGAGAGCCTATTAGATGTTTACCCATAAATGTACCTGATTTTTACGCTATCGATAGTGTATTTTTTTCGTGGAAACCTCCAACTAACTTAGGTACTAACTTTATTTCTTAAGGATTTTTTTTCTATAATGACTTGTTGCCTATGCCTTTCCTTAGTTATTTAGTAGTTTAGTTTCCTAATCGGTTTCGGTCATTGCTGTAGTGTAATGTCACCTAGGTAAATACCACGACATAAAATTGAAATCTCTAACTTCTTCGTTATAAATATAATGCTTTCTATAAGTTATAAACCGAAATTCAAAGCCTTATAAGCCCGCAGGCAGAATTACTCCGCGGCACTGAGCGGTACTCAGAAGTAGGGAAGGTAAGCCTACCTGCCCTACTTCTGAGTACTGAGTTACTGACTGTAACTTAATTTTATAATCATATATCTTTCCGCCTGCAAAGACTATTGCATCCCTGAGGAAATCTTGATATTCCATGAAAAAGTCTCGTAAGTCATTTATTAAAATTAATACAACATTTAAGTATAAAATATCTGTAAACCATAATTGCGTAAAAACTTTATTACATTAAAGAATTATATCGCGTAACTGACAGACATTTACATTGCTTAATAATATGAATCTCCAACTTCAAGGCGATAACTTGAACGAAATAAAAACAAAAAAAGTCCTCGCTGCTTTAGTAGTCAAGCTGCTCTTACACAAAAAGAATATCGGCAAACGTGAGTTCCATAATTTTCCCAATATATCAGTATCCTGCAACAACGACGACTTGCTCGTCTCCTGCCAACATTTGGAAAATCTTCATTGATTTCATTGAAAGATTCCAGGACATTTGGAAATACCAGACTGGGTGTTAGATCCTTTTTGAAATAGCAGCAAAGCAATATCATCCCGGTTGGAAAAAGAACTTATAGAACTGACAATGAACGAGATCAAAATAAAATACAAAAACTGCTACAAAAGTCAATTCCGCAGTTGTACCCTGGTTTGTGGTCTATCGGTGAACGATTTTTGATTGCATTCTCATTGACATATTTGTGTTAACATGGATTTAGCGCTGTAAAAACGCTGCTAAATAAAAAAATAAATAAAGATAGTGGTTTTTAAGTTTTAAAGGTGAACAAAAATGGGGGGGGGGACGCTGAAAAATAATTGATTTTCTAAAGGGGCGGTAAAATAAATAAGATCGATAATCCAGTGATTATCGAACTTGACGAAACTGAACGAGAAGACTGATCCTAACTATCAATAATCTCTGTCAGCCGTTTCAGCGTGAAAAAGTAACAGATATACATTGATACTTCTATACTAATAATATAAAGCTGAGGAGATCGTGTTTGAACGTACTAATCTTATGAACCGCTGGTCTGATCTAAAAAATCTTTCAGTGTTGGATAGTCCATTTCTTGAGGAAGGCTATAGGCTATACAACATCACGCTAGGACATATATAAATGTCGTTTGCGCCCTAGACGCCTGCTAACTTTTATCCGCAAATGTGCTTTTAATCGTGCTAGTAAGGATTAGCTCGAGTTAGCAAAGGTAGAACACGTACGCCGCTTCGCCTTCGAACGCTGGGTTCAGTGAGCTGGATTAGTCGTCAGATAGCCGCTGGGAGTATCTTTAAGATTCTATCGTGGAGTTGTAAATAAATAAACAATGTTATTTCTAATTATGTTTTATTACCATAGAACAGTTTACATAGGTAGTTAGTTAAAAGAAGTAATATACTATAACAGAACATATTGATTTTTGATTCGCGCAGGAAAAGTGGGTGGTATTCATCGACTGTATGCCTATGATTCTCTAATTCAGAACCTTTCAGGGCATGGCACTAGTCCTCACATTCTCCTATCATACTTAAAAATAGAAGTACCTTCACACTTTTTTCGAAATTTGGATAAAATTATTAATTAATTCCAAAGTAGGACTTTATATGTACACAACAATAAATATACCATTTACGCTGTAACACAAAGTAGTTCATAATTCTTGCATAATTCGCGCAAACATCATCCCTGTCAGTGATGCTCACAGACTAGCAGATACTCAGTATTTTAAAATATTATTGCTGCATGTTGCTCTTCTAGCTCATTATTTGTCGCTGTGTAATATTGTACAATAATAAAGTATTCCCAGATATCAGCAAAGAAATATTTTATGTGGTACAATTATGCGCGCTGCGATAAAAAAAACATACCGTCACACCGCGGCCAATCAGCAGTAGATATTTATTTTAAATAATCAATCGATAACTATATTACTGCAGTAACGCCAAGTTTTTTTACTGTAAGTATGTATAATTGAGATTCCGATTTTTTATTAATAAATTTACCAGCGCGCTTGGACTTTAAATTTAATTATTTTACTGTACCACGTTCATGAAAGTACGGTGCAGTCCATGTATCCAGATGACATAATTATAGCCACATTAGCAATTATGTAAAGAAAAATGCTTTTAATTACATTATGTACAAATAATGCGACGCCGAGATAAGAAGGCAAGACTTTCTGTTCATCACAAATAATTGAACATTTTTCTAAAATATAATACAAACAAATAAAAATATACACGAAAATATAAAAAAAGTAAAAATGTAGGCTCAATTAGTAGAAATAAAAATATTTCAACATAACACAACCAATTGTGATGAAGATAAAGTAACTGTCACCAATATGGCGTCCTTCGTCCCGTATAACGTTGGCGGAATCTTATACATTATACCAACTTTTAAATAACATTGACACATGCCTAAGATTAAACATCTGCGTTAATCATTCACGCATCATAACACTCATTCCAATCAATCAAATAGCCTTGCATACTTCTTACAAAACAATAATAATTTATAAAATTCACAGTCCCTTGCACATGTGCATGCCTAAATTAACATACATCAACTTTCACTCAAGTCATCTTCCACAATATCTATCACATAGTAAAGATACCACAGCCACTGTCTGTATTTATAATACCAAATAGGACAAAATGCTTTAACTTTTTAGATAAATACGGAAAAATAATGGTCAGGCATACTTAAACAATTTCAAAATGCCGCGTTAGGTGCATTGGATATGCTCCAATGATTATTATTTATCAAATCAACATAAAAAAGAATAGTATATACATATATATCATATATTTAAGTAAATCAATAATATTCGTAGCTCGTAATTTAAATATTATTAGTATTTACTTACGATATAATAGAAAATAAACTGCCTATTTATCTAAAAATCAACAAAGCTGGGGGTTTGACACCCTGGATATAAATGCACCTAACGACTTACGAAGAATGTTATGATATTACCTGCCAATACATTTGAGTTTTACCAGCAATAAGTTGTTTGTAATTGCGTCACATCAGTGCTGTACCAAGTCGTTTCAAATCTGGAAAGAATAACATAAACAACATATATTATCTTATATTAAGCTGCGTCACATGTTTATGTACAATGAACAATAATAAAAGTATAACATTGTCATGAGAACATACATCTTTCATTTAAATATTTCTTGTTCACAAAGTAAAGAACTTATCTTAGGATTTCGACAATCAACATTAATCTTTATTGAAAACCTTTTGGATTATAATTGGACTGACAGATTTAGGTCGGTTGATCTGTTACGATGTGGACCGGAAACGTCTGTCCGACCAACCGGTAGTCGGTTTGTTGAAGATTCCAAATTTTCTTGCTCAGAATAATTATACTTGCTTGATAGAGGTTATTTCTTCTGTTTATCAAACTACCTGTGATTAAATCAGTGTGACAAGGTCGCCGTGTTCGTTTTGCGCGCGTTCGTGAAATGTTTGATATTAATTCTATTATAATCGTTGATGCATATATCCGACATATACGATTATTATTCGTACATCTGTAACTACGTGATTAATTTATGTCTTACATTTATCGGTAATTCTTTTATTAAGATGGCTCGTATAATGAACTCGTAGTAAACACAGTTTCATGGCACGTCTCACGCCAGACTAGATTTATGTAGGACTATGAGTTACCATTAATCAGGCCTATTTGAATATTTTTAAAGAATTAGAAATAAAAAAGTATATCTATATATGACAATAACCAAAATGATGTTTTTATACAACAAATAATATATAATAATACATACTAAGTGCAAACTCGGTATCGATTATATCTATACTAATATTATAAAGGTGAAGAGTTCGATTGTCAAAACGCGTTGTTTCGATTTAAAAAATTGTTTTAGTGTCGGATAGTCCATTTATCGAGGAAGGCTTACTATATATACCCCACCTAAATCACAATTCCACGCAGACGAAGTCAAGGGCACTGCTAGTGTATTTATAAACAGAGGAGGTCATATTAATATCTCAGAATAACTGAGCCGGAAAAAGGTGGCTCCTATCGAATCGAAATTCTGTCAGGACTAGACAATTTGAGAATGGTTTGAATCATTCCAAAAATTTTAGGTTTACCGGCGGCGGTCGGCGGCCGGTACGTACTCACCAGCTGGCGAGAGGAGTCTGCTGCTTCAGCTTGCGTATCTCCTTGGTGGCCCAGTTGGCGAGCGTCTTGGTGCGCGGCATGCGGCTACGGCGCGCGGCCTGCAGCAGGTCCAGCAGCGGCTTGATCTCCAGCAGCGGCAGCATGTGCACGCCGAACACCGTGCACAGGTCACCCATGAGGCCCGCGATCACGGACATGTGTCCGTCCGTACGCTCCGGTTGGCACGCCACTTGGATCATGAAGGTAACGATAGCCGGCACGTGCGGCTCCACCAGCGCCACGTCGGACCGCACCTAGTTTATATTTAAACATTGCTTTCGATTTATTATATAGTTTTCCTCTTTGAATTGTAACTTTGAAGTGAGGTTAATTAGGACTATATAGATGCAAGAAATCTTGGTAAAAGATAATAATTGTCTCTGTACACAACAAAGAATAAAAAATATTGAATAGGGAAACTCTCCACTTGAGATATAAATCAAAGTTGAGAAGTGTACTATGTGCATAAAATGACCGGCCCGATGGCACAGATGGTAGTGATCCTGTCTTGTGCGCCAAAGGTCGTTGGTTCGATCCCGACCCAGGACAAATATTTATATGATTATATTTGTGTTTGTGTTGTGTCTGGGTGTTAAATATATGTATTTAAGTGTTATATTTGTAATTCCTCTGTTGTCTGAAGTTGTATTGTGTCCACTTATAACACAAGTGCTTTAAGCGACTTACCACACTTATAATAGCGACTTATAATCAGGTCAATGTATGATATGTTGTGTGAATTATTTATGTATTGAAATAATGTTTAATCAAACCATTACCGTTGAAGGATAATATAGTTTGGTTTGAACATATGACATTGGTCACGATTTTTTTTTAATACATTTACATCACTGATATTCTTGTTTCAGTGCTAAAGTCAGATGACAGACTATAGCACTGAAAAAACAAATAACAACTGAAACATTCATCTTTGTGGGATAAAAAGTAGCTTGTGAAAAATCTAGTTCTGTCTCGTAAAGCACTACATGCAAACCAAATTGATACCTTGCTCTATGATAAAGCCATCCAAAGGAACTGATAGATTTTCCTATATAAAAAGTAGGCTATGTCCTTTTCCAGTAATCTATTTTACGTTAATTTCATCCAGATCCATCAAAGTAATAAACTCTAATCCAAGCGGTTACATTTATAGGATAAGAAATTGTTGCTTACCTCTCCATCCACACCCTTCAGGCCTTGAATTATACCAGTGTAAGCTTCCAGGACACTTTCCCGAAGATCACCCAAGTATTCAACCATGTCGTAGTCATTGCGATCGACTTGAGCATTGCTGGCCTGAAATATAAGTAAGTTTAGTTTTGTAAAATCAGTTTTAAAGTTTAATTTAATTTTTTTAAATATAAATTTTTAAAAAACTCTTACCTGCATCAACATTCGCATCACTACATCAAAATATTTTTTAAAGTCGGGACCAATACTCAGGGCGATATCCCCAAAGACAGATAATATTTGTGGCTTCACTATCCGGTGGATTGAAGGGTCGCTAAGATTTTCTAATAATAGGCATATTATATCATCACAATATGGTAGCACCTGCAAGATAAGTATGTAAATTTTTATTTTTGATGAAGTCATATATAGTCCCAATTTGTTTGTTAATCCAAGAAATAACACATATCTAAAGGTATAATCATTTAGTAATCAAGAGTAAATAATGTTACTTACTTTACTTTTCAGAGCTCGACAGATGTCACCAGTTACACCCACTGCAGCAACACATACTTGATACTCTTGATGATTTTTAAGACCCACATAGAGGTATCTTTTGAATGCATCCATATACTTGAGGAAACCTTCCCCAAGTACTTCAACAAGGGTTGATACAGCCATCAAAGCATCTTCTTGAACACCACCTGCTTTACCAGCATTACCCGCAAACATAGTTAAGAGAGCTGTCATTATAGCATCAGATATCTGAGGAGCATCCTCAGGTGTTACTTTACGCAAAACTGATTGTAAAGTGGCACATAAAAGGCTTTGCAGGTCATTAAATTGTGAACGATCAGCCTGGCTTGAAATATGATTTTCCATTTGAAGGACCTGTTGCAATCGATCAAGAATGACCATGGTAGTCTTTTGTACGGTGACATAGCAATCAGTAGGAGAGTTTTTAACCATTTCCATAAGTGCTTCATAAGCAGCTGACCTCAAATTGTGTTGGGATGCATCTTGCCTGTCTGTTGTTTCTAACAGACACTGTATAATATAGTCAAAGTAGGTGGACATACAATAGGTACTTGGTTGATTAGAATCGCCATAGTCAGCTGCTTCATATG
This sequence comes from Heortia vitessoides, assembly GCA_020976665.1. Classification (NCBI taxonomy): domain Eukaryota; kingdom Metazoa; phylum Arthropoda; class Insecta; order Lepidoptera; family Crambidae; genus Heortia; species Heortia vitessoides. The sequence goes on from JACJUM010003174.1 coordinate 8,015,185, forward strand.
CAGCTTCAGCTAAACCTGTGAAAGCCCAGCAAACATTTGCAGCAACTCGAGGTTCAGCCTTCAGACCGTTTACAAGACTTTTTAGAAGAGGTTGAAGATAGGCTTCATTTATAGCTGCTTCTGGAACAATCTCACAAATTCTGCCGAAAGTCCAGGCTGCAGTGTCCCTTACAACTACATTTGAATCATACATGGCTTCGATAAGAGTTGGCATAGCATTCTCAACTAAAGGTTTCAGTTTTGTTATTTCCAGGCCACCAAGAATAGAACCAAATGCCATCAGGGCTGCTTCTCGATATCGCCAATTGGCGTTTGTTATGTTGTTATTGATAAATGGCAACACATGAGGTACAATTTCATCTTCACAGCAGTTTGATAGAAGCATTAGACAAACTGAAGCAGCTTTAGATGGATTCCATTCTAACTCGTCGTCTGATTCATCCTGTTTTGTCAATTTTTGCATAAGGACAGGTGCTAGAAACTGCAGAGCACCTCTGGCATAAAATCGTGATGTCCGAACAGGTGGTCTGCCTGTAAATAGAAATAACTTAGATAATATACTTATTAAAAGTGGTCTGTAAATTTTTAAGTAAGTAAACATAAATGATATATACCTGCTTCAGAAGCTTCAAGTTCTTCAATAGCAAGATCAATTTCCTCATCACTAACATTGGACCAAAACTCAATGCCTTGAAGTGAAATTTCATCAATATCCGATTTCATAGCCTCTAAGGTGATAGGGAATAAAGCTTGTCCCATGTAAGGTTCCATATACTGATAGTATAGTGAAAGTATTTTTACCTGAAATATTAAAAATACTTGAGTTAGGTATATCATAATGAAGTTAACAATACTGTTATCCTTAGTTATTCACAAAAAGATATTGATATGCTTTTATATTAAGGCAGCAGAAGTCAAACCTTAATATTCATTACACATATCCCTCTCATATTCTTTGAGGGCAATCAGATATGATAACAGCTCCCCCACTTACATAGTAATTTGCCATCTGTTACATCCTTAAAAGACTTACCAAACACTGAAGAGCTGCAACACTTATTCTCATGTCACTGGATTGTGTAGCTTCACAAACAACTTCCATTATAAAGTTTCTTTCATTCTCCTTATCAAAATTAGCTTTAGTAAATTCTAAAGAGTTGAGTAATGCTTGAGTGGCAGCTAAACGAACATGATTGCTAGGTTCAGTTGATCTCATTCCATGAATGATGGCAGTTAAAATTGGGTTACTTTGCTCAGTAAGGACTTCTGCATCTATTTCTTGACATATGTATCCTAAAACAACAAATTTGAAATAATGAAGATTATTACAAATTAAATAGCTATTACTTAATGAATTATACTTTGTGTCATTAAATGTTACACTTGAAAGTATAAAACCAAGATAATGTTACCTATAGCTTCCAGAGTTGCTTCTTTTTTCAGTTCTGTGGACTGTGCATTTACAACATTTTCTACAAGAATGGGGATTAAATCATTCCACTGTCCCACTGACAATTCAGCAACTGCCACATATGCTACACACTGGGCTGCTGAGCTTGGTCTGCTGTTTTCTGTTCCAATAGCTGCTAATATCTGAAATCACAAGTTTTATATTTTGTAAGGACAAGTATTAAAAGGAAAAATACTGCAAAATTATATTTGAACTTATTACATTTTTCTTTATATACAGCCTAATATCTTCCGGCAGTGCAAGCCACCTCTGCTGATATTGCTGTTTCATAGTAGGATCTTTAGAGGTTAGGCGATTTTTAAGCTGTAATCCTGCAGCCATTCTTGCCACCTGGCTATTGCAACCTTGTACCAGAATATCTGACAACATTTTGATGAAAGTTGAGAAGTTGGTGGCCGCAGCCTGGTCAAGGTATTTCTCTGCTGCTTCCAACTCATTTCGATCTGAAAATGCAAGTGCATCTTGTCTGTAGGGTGTCACACAAATTGTTAAACCATATAAGAAAATATCTAATCACATTTTTATTAAAAATAACCTTCAAAACAATTTATCACTTAACGCTTTGCAGGTGCTGAGTTTTAGGCATTTAGTAGTGGAAAATTAATCACAAATCAAGAAGTCTACAAGTTCCTGTTGAATGTAACAACTGAACCTGACAACTAGAAAAATCTGCTTAAGATGGATGATAAAAGCAACATATTGATTTAAAGGAATACAACAAATAGTAGATAGCTATAGCTAAAATAAAAGCTACCTAGAGTTACGATAAAATTAACTTTGGTGATAAATCTTAGGAAATTTCGATAATTGTCAATTCCTGATATGTCGAATGACAGTTGAAGAAACGCCATGCTCATCGAATGAATAAAATTGTCTCCTTACCTGGTGATATAGTCTTTTCTAATATCTGTATAAGAGTTATTGTAGTCTCAGAATGCATGTTTAACTTTTATTACCTAAACTTCGGGCAACAGAGAAATGAAATATTAAAAACTCAAGAAACCGGCACACGGTGTGAACAATTGAACATTCACAAAATGACAATGTGTTACCAGCATAAAATTCAAACTTATTACACGTAACTGTCATTAAAAAGGCGCTTAGGATAGCACAACCGTTTAGGAATTAATTCAAGATAATATTTTGATTGATTTATAAATTTTGTTAACAGTGTTCTTATAAATATTGTAGAATTAATGTGAGAGATATATAGGCGATATGATATTAAATGCTTATTACAAAAATACTTTCAAATGCTCCAACTAAATATTTGTCCTTAGAAAAGTATAAAAATAAAAAAATATATATTTAAAACACTAGTGATTATAATAATTACATATATTATAAATAATATATTCTACATTTTGTTTTAATAGTGTGTTTGTCTAATATACGCTCTCTCTCTTATAGTTAACACATCACATTATTACAGATATCAGCATATTACAAATATGTTGAATCTAATATCATCGTCATATCAGCCGTAAAACGACCATTGTGGACATAAGCCTCTCCAAGTGATTTCCAATAGGACCGATCGTATGCGGCCTGTGTGTAGTGCGATCCTGCGGTTTTAATCAGATCGTCTGTCCACCTTGTGGTTGTACGTCCTACGCTACGCTTGCCAGTACATGGTCTCATTCCAGAACCTGACAATTCCATCTTTCATCGGTTCTGCGTGCTAGGTGCTATGCTCACTGCCACTTCAACTTGCTAATCTTCCGGCCCTTAATCCTATGTCGTTAACTTTATTTCTTCACAGATCTCCTCATTTCTGATCGATCGCGCAATGAGGTTCCGAAAATTGCCCTTTCCATAGCTCGTTGGGCTATAGTAACCACGTTTCGCTGCTATAAGTCAACGCTGGTAACACACATCGGTCGAAGACTTTCGACTTAAGACACATAGGTATGTCGGATGAAAAGATGTTCCGCAGTTTTCGGAACGCTGCCCAGCCGAGTTGGATTGGGCCATTAACCTCTCTTGAACTTACCTAACTGGACTTTTTGTAGGTATACGTACGAGTCAGCAACTTCAAGAATCGAGTTCTCAACTGATACGGGGAGGGGTATTTTGAGACCCACTTGTTGGGAAACTCGAGTGAGTTCTTCGAGCAGCGTCCTTAAATCTTCCATGGATTCTCCCATGACTGCAATATCGTTGGCAAATCGAAGTTGTTACATAATTTATGTGCACAAATATATCACGAATTGATAGTATTTTTGAATTATTATGATTAACATGCCGTTATTCTATATGTAGGTAATTCATTTATAAAATATGCTGGCAATTACATGAATCATTTCAGGTATTGTTATATGTAATAAAAATATCTGGCTTAGAATCGCCGGAATGTTTTGATTTATTTGGCGTTTAAATTATTTAGTAATTAGGAGGAAAAGGAATGAAGACAGATTTAACGATCATGTAGAATGTAATCATAAAATTAATTTATATAGCTGTTTAAGTTATTTATTATTATAGACTGGCAACTCATTTTGTTTCTGTCACTGTGATAAATGTCATTAGATCCTTTTCTTGTTGTGGTTGAGTAGTTCACGTATGCTCAGGCGACATATTTAGCTAAAATGGTAATTAATCTGCAAGTTTCTCTGCAATCTCAGTGTTTAACTGTTTATTTTTACGATATGTGTGTTAACATATATCATACTACCCGATTACAAATGTTTTTTAATTCTACAACGAATCATTTTTGTTTTTCAGTCATTGGTAATCCCGGATAAGTTTCAACACATTCTTCGTATTATGAATACGAATATCGATGGCAAACGCAAAGTAATGTTTGCCATGACTGCTATTAAAGGAGTTGGTCGCAGATATTCCAACATAGTGTTGAAAAAAGCCGATATTGATCTCGACAAACGTGCCGGTGAATGCACCGAAGAAGAGGTAAGTTTCAATATTTTCGGATATTGTCAATTAGTTCCTGTAATTGTCAAATATTTATTAATCTTAATCTTTAAAGACCCTATTTTATTGTTTCCTGTAATGTTATTCAATGTTGAAACTTAGTGTAAAATTTGGTACCCAAAAATCATATTTTCATCAGACCAATATACCATTTTCTAAAGATTTTTCAATATACTAATTTTAATATTAGGGAATATATTCATCTCTGTACTTTTTCGGTATAGTAAAGTAAGACAATATTCCATATTAAATACGTCTATTTACTGCCTTGATGTTGAAAAGTGCAATTTCGTATTATGACCCTGTTGACTATTAGAACTGACAATTATATATTGTTCTAGGTTGAGAAGATTGTAACTATCATGTCCCACCCCAGAATTTACAAGATTCCTGACTGGTTTTTAAATAGACAGAAGGACATAATTGATGGCAAATACAGCCAGCTGACATCATCTAACTTGGATTCTAAACTTCGTGATGATTTGGAAAGGCTAAAGAAGATCCGTGCCCATCGTGGTATGCGTCACTACTGGGGCCTACGTGTGCGTGGTCAGCACACCAAGACTACCGGTAGGAGAGGTAGAACTGTTGGTGTATCTAAGAAGAAGTAAATAACAATAAAGAATTTTTCTTTGCAATTTTTTTCGTCTAACCTTCATTCCTTGAATCAATTAGTAGAAAACCAGGGCTAATTCAGACGAGACATTTATTATAAGAACACATTCAGGGTAGACTACTGAATTCTTACTGCTAATTTGTTAAATTTTTCAGTGTCTAAGATTGGCAAATTAAATTAACACTATCTTATAGAATTTTGCAGAACATAATTTCACTGCTGCTTTTTGGCGATCATTCACCGAAGGCTGTCGTCTTTCACTTAATAGTTACAGATCTTTTTCATCTAATTGTACCTCATATTAAATATTATCTTTACTAAATATATATGGAAGAAAATTACCTTATATTCAATATGGCATTCAGTCATCACTTCCTAATATGGGGTTACCTAGAATACTGCTGCTGGGATGGAATTAATTTATTAAATTTTAATTTTTGGAAAGCTTAAACAATAAAAAAATCGTATAATCATAGGCTGTATTTGCAGAAAATATTAAATAATAGTGAATGATTTCATAGTTTAGTAAATAAGCAGACTCCGAAATTTGATTATGTAAATTTACATGTAATGTTAACCTAACATGTCCTTACTATATACCCATGTAATATAATAAAAATATTGCGACTTTAAATTGAGGTACAAACTGTCCAACCTCAGGTTGGCTAGGTTGACTGCACATTAAGCAAAAGTTTATTAAATACTGCTTCAGTAGATAAGTTCATTATAGACAAACAAACTGTTCTGGTATAGTGAGCAAGAGATCAACCTATCCAAATCAGACATTTTTATTATTGATAATGAACTCGCTATTGCAGTTAAATATCGATAGCGAAGTTTTGACAGATTTGGGTAGGTTGATCTGTAATTGTGTGTACCTGGTACAAAGAAAATATTATTTATTAACTGCCGGTACCTCACGGCTTAACTTATATAAAGATATTATTAAATGAGGTAATTTTTTATCAACCACTTATTGAGTAGGCTGTATAGGCTTACATATTTAATTTTTCAATTATATTGCGCTGACGATAATAAAGAAATGTCTATGGTCGTACGACTTTTAATTGAATTGAATGTTTATTCAATATAGCTAGTATTGATGCTTATTTAGTGTTTGATAAAACTTATTTGTATAGATGCCACTTTATTTAATCCTATGAATAATGACTAGGAAAATTAATAGTCAAAATATTTTTATTCAGCCTGTATTTGTGAGTTTTGTGGAGATCAATATCGATAAGTGAATATAACATTGAATTTATAAAATGCTACATAATATAGATTTATTTCAATTGCTTAAAAAATTAGCAGTATTATTTTTTTTTAGTTTGGTTTTCTTAAAATTTTTAGTCGCTTTTGATACATTAATAAAAATAATTAGATACATTCATTCGATTCATTAATATTAGACGTCTTGTTTATTGAAAAGTTTTCTATTTCTTTGATGTCAGTGTAAACACATAGCAAGACTGCCGGGACAATTCAGAACACTTCTTTTACATTTCATACATTGACCCGACTCCGAGGTTAGTCGCTTAAAGTACTTGTGTTTCAGACATAAGATAACAGAGGAATCACAAATATACATCATACAAAAATTACGCCTGTGTCCCATCGTATATCGGTAGGCAGAGACTCAACTTGCTACGATTTTGGCATACATCTCTTGCTTTTCTTACTTGCATTAGTCCCTTTCATACACGTTCGTTTATTCTTGATACTTCTGACCTGGCCCTTCTTTAACACCTCTTCCACCTAGTTGAGATATGTTCGCCTGAGACGTTCTATACCAACTATTCCATTCTATATATTTGAACAGTCGTTCTACTTTTATCAATCCTTTCTACATATCTAAACCATCTTAACATTTCTTTATTTATTGTTATTATAACATCACCTTTTACATCACATTGATCTCTTATCACACTATTATTTAATCTATATCTTAAAGTCTCATCATACATACTTCGAAGTGCTCTCATTTCGACATTTATTATACTCGTGTGCTTCTTCTACCATACCCAATATTCATTACTATATCGACGATCATAAATGTAATAAGGGACAAATCTTAAGTTTATAGGAAGAACAATTTTTAATTATGTTTAAAATGCTTTTAACAAATATTACTGAAATTAAATCTTCTTTTACTAACACTGAAACTGACACTAACAATAAAAGTTAGTAAATCGTTATATCCCAATCGTTATAAATACAAAAGTTTTTGTCCATATGTCCTTCCCGTCAATTAAATTTTTCACCATTGATGTCAGCATTGACGGTCGGAAATTCAATTGGCGGGAGAATATTTGAACCAACAAACTTCTATGAACTAGCTAGTTAGTCGTGCATTTTTTACACGCTTGGGCTGCTCAAAAAAGCATCTTAGGTTCCATTGACACTATTTTCAGCTTTCTTAATTTAATATCTTCATCATACATCCCGTTTCTCCTAACTCTTTCAGTGTAATTAACAACTCCAATTAACACATTTGCATACAATTTGTCGGCGACGCTAAGAGGGTAGATGCCACGGTAATTTTTGCATTCTTGCTGCGACCCTTTTCTTTTGTACATAGGGACAATTACCGCTTTGTTTGGTATTGAGCTTGTCCTCCAGCTCAGATTGAGAAGGTAGTAAAAAGACTGATTACCATTCCTTCTCCAGCCTTCAGCATCTCGGCAGCCACTCTATCATACCCTGAAGCATTTTTAAAATATAACACCTAAATACCTAAATATCATAATATAAATGTGTGTCCTGGGTGATGATCGAACCCACGACCCTTGGCGCATAAGACAGAATCACTACCATCTGCGCCGTCAAGCCTGTCGAAGACAGGATCGCCAATTGAATATATTTTATACTTTTTCAGAACGTTGTTTGTTTGTTGGTACATCCCTATAGACAATTGTCACTGTCAAATTGTCAACAATGTGGAAGGAAGTTGTGTTCTGTATAGTCTTTGGTCTTTGGAAAGTTATGTGTATTCAAGTGAGTTGTACGCTGAATTCTTGTTTTAGCTGACGAAAAATGGTTATCGTCTTTTTCTTGAATAGAATCTATTTATGTTTTGAAGTGAAGCCTTGAAAAACGAATACATTTATACAGCTTATTTTATATTTTGTTATATACATTCTCTGAAATGTTTTGCGGACAAATTGTCCTGCCCTGTGTACTTCTAGCGAGCTTCGCATTTCTTGTGGTGTTGGGCCATTCGCATTCCCACTCACATGGAGAAGAATCGCCATCATATAAATATTCAAAAAGTGCTAACGAACAATACAAAACCGAACATAAAAATATCGATTCAGATTATGATTTGTATGTGAAAGCGTTAACTTCAACATTATTTATTAGTATTGTTCCGTTCTTTATTCTTTTCTTCATACCCATTGATGGAAGTGTTGAAAAGCAGCCACTACTGAAAATTCTTTTGTCATTTGCCTCTGGCGGTCTACTTGGCGACGCTTTTCTCCATTTAATTCCACACGCCCTCACATCTGCCGAAGATGGGTCTAGTCACAGTCACAGCCACAGTCACTCGAGTGACAGCGAGTCACATGGACCTCATGACATCACAGTAGGGCTTGGTGTTCTGGGTGGAATCATAACATTTTTAGTTGTTGAGAAATCTGTGCGGTTATTTGATGGAGGGCACAGTCATTCCCATGGATCAGAAAAGAAAAAAATAGATGAAAAGAAAAAGAAGAACAAAGAAAAGAAAGATGAAATAAAGATAGCTGGTTACTTGAATCTAGCTGCAGACTTCACCCATAATTTCACTGATGGCTTAGCTATTGGAGCATCTTATATTGCAGGCAATAGCATCGGATACATAACAACCATAACTATTTTGTTACATGAAATACCACATGAGATTGGAGATTTTGCTATACTTGTCCAGTCTGGTTGTTCACGTAGAAAGGCGATGATGTTACAGTTGTTAACAGCCTTTGGAGCTATTTCAGGAACTATTCTTTCAATCTACCTGCAAGGATCTAGTGATGGAATTGTGTCTTCTCTGATATTGCCTTTTACAGCAGGAGGGTTTATTTATATTGCAACTGTGTCAGTGATCCCAGAACTATTGGAAAATTCTAATAAATTTTCCCAATCTATTAAAGAAATCCTTGCATTGTTAGCAGGTGTCTATATGATGGTTATAATTGCACAATATGAGTAAAGAAACTTATGTGATACTTTATTAACAATAGTGTAATATAGATACATACTATATATGTTTAGTAAGTTCACATCACAGTTATTTCTGAGATATTTTTCAGAAATTTTTATTTGTAATATTTATCCTATATGGTTGTTCAGCTGTTTATGAAAATTTTGCATCAAATACTTAATAAAATTGTTACATATATTAATTATCAAAATGTGATGTTTTATTTATAGGTAATAATATAACTTCATGCAATACCATATGATAATATATGGTGATATATCAAAAGTCCCATGGATATTTTCAGCCACCACCAAAAAACTACATTGTTTCTATACAATTTTCATTTGGATTGTTAAAGAAAAAGATATAATACTTAATAGGTTCTTCAAATGAAGATAGCAAAAGAGGCTTTTCTTCATCCGTGTTACTGTGTTTGATTAATGTTCACTTGTTTATTCTGAGGTATGAATAATATGCTGGTTTATGAAATCCCATTTAATAGTTTTGTTGTGAAAAAGTTCAATCTAATCATCAATCCTATATATGATTGATTATATACTATTCTGCAATTTATAAATGATATAATTGATATCTCTAAGTGCTTTACAAGAGGTGTGTTCTTTCATATATATTTTAAAATATTAAGTTATTTTGCTTAGTTACTGTATTTAAAGAGTGATTTAATTAGCTCAGTTGTATGTATAATTAAGTATTGCACTAGTTTTTCGATACTTTAATTATAAAATTAGTAAAAATAAATGCTAAAGATAATCTTTTGCTGTTTTATTGTAATTGATATTAATTAATATTGGCTGAGTAACCATAGACAGAAATATTATTTTGCAAACCTTTTATGGACCAATTAAATAATACGAAAGTAGTGATGTCTGACATAGTGTTATCTTGTGGAGGTATCTGGTGATAGAAATGCCGAAAGAAAAAGTAGAAAACTAAATAAACAAGAGAGGGGGAGTGCGGGAGAAGAAAATAGACGAGTGAGTGGAAGTGCGGGAGAAGAAGGTGCACCACGATGAAATAGGTCGGCTCCTTACGCAGTGGACGCCAGCAACATTGATAATTTAGATTTTTTTTTATAACACATTTTCATGTTTCAGTTAAAAATATTTTTTCCGAGCGACTTATAAATTATTTTATTCAACCTTCACTGTTAAATATTTTTGAACTTGAATTATCCCTTTTTTATTAGTTCAGTCTTCTGTTCAGTTTTTCTGTTTTAAAATAGAAATACTTCCGAACAATATGCCCAAAAAAAGAAAGTCGCAGCTATCTAAGAATAGTTCCCAAGCAAGATAAGCAAAACTTCGTTGTATTGGAGAGACTTCTTCTGAAAATGCAGATCGTCTCGATAGTATGAGAGTCAGATAGTTGTCTCGATAATCGTGAGTCAGAGAATCTAGCATCGAACGTTCAGTTCGTCTAGCAAAACAAAATAAATCCCACGAACAAACTTGTTCGATGGTTGGTATCTAAAGAAAGAGTGCTTTCCCCACGGGCAATTATATGTGGCTTCAAGATAAAAATAATACTTTTGTTTTTAAATATTGTTTCATGGTCCTTTTAATAAACATGCTTATGAGTTCAAATATCTGTATCTTCTTATGTTTACCCGTGCGAAGCCGGGACGGGCCGCTGGTATATAATAGTTAGGGTTTAAGTGTAATTATTTTACTAATAATGGCATGACCTAATTAAGGCGTGAATGTCCCGGTCTCAAACCAATTAAAGGAAATTATTAACTTAAGAATGTTGCTATATAGCCTAATAGTAATATTTATTGCTAATTTATTTTTTATATTGTAAGCTATCTAATTATAAGTTGAAATTGAGAAGGAAAATATTTGGTTTCCCTTTGTTTATTTTATTATTCAACAGATTCGGTACGAAACTGGGATGTACCTACCCTAATTTGAACAGTAGGCCCCAGTTGTTATGAAGATGTGTACCAGAGGTATCTTTATAAATGTATGAATGGTCAATTCATACATTTATGAAGAAAGTGAAATAAGATGTATATTATATCAACTTTATTAAGTTTATTCTCAGGAATAATTGAGATCAATAAGCAAATTAAATTAAGGTCTGTTAAACTAAATGGCACATTTTTAAACCTCCAAAAATAACTTTGAACTTTTTAAACACTGATACGTCGGCAGGTTTTATATTATGTGTTGCATTAGGATGTAAGGCATACACAATAATCTGGTTCTCAATGCACAATTGACTGACTTCGTATGTAATGTGTGATTTATAACCATCGATTAATAGGAGTACAGGAAATTTCACGTTTGCCTTGCGTAAAGCTGGCAGCAATGAAATGCCTATATATCCAAAGAACACACGAGATGTCACCCAGCCTTTAGGTGATGTTCCAAGGCACCAGTTTTCAGGAACGTTTTTTGCAATCTGCTGGTATTCGTTCGTTCATAGGGGTAAATAACCATCACCGGCATTACTTTACCAGATGCCGTGAAAGTTACTAATACTGGTATACTTTCCTTCTCCTTATCTTTAATTTCATAAAAATTTTCCATCTGCTGGCCCCAGTACAATGCCCGAGGAAGGAGATACCTGAAAACCGGATTCGTCAGCATTTATAATTCTTTCAGGATCATCTAAGATATCCTTTGCGTTTTCATTGCTTAGAAACTCTTCTAATTCCGCATGCCATTTTCTTATACCTTCCTCAGTTTCTCTACTACTTGCAGAGTTTATGGATTCTGCATGTTGCTTAGCAACATCTGGATTTATTTTCATGAAATTATCGAACCATTTTTCGTTGAACGGGATGTCTCATTTTTAATTTTTTTTTTTATTGTGGAATGGGGGATGTTATATTTTCGACATGTTACTGTGATTTTGTTTCCGGACTGTATTTCTTTAAGCGCATCATAAATATCGACCTCAATGTACCGAAAAAAATGTTTTTTTGGTGGCATATTGTATCTAAAACGAAAATAAAACATATTAAGAGAGTTTGATCAATCATAGGATTTGTATGCGGCACCAATGTCAAACCACTGATCAACTAATAGAAATTACTCCTTTAAACTTTATTGTCGAGTTACAACTCATATTCTGAACATGAATCAGTTAAAAAAAACAACAAAAAAGCGTATCATTTCCGTGTATTAGTCGTTGACCATTTGGTCAACCACAGGAGCACCTAATCTAATCATTTACCAGCTGGTAACCAGTAAAATAACTCATCAAATGTATCGCTTTCACTTTAAATTCATCGAAAATCTTTGAAATAAACATAAAATGATTACTAAAAGCAATCATTCGAGCAAGTTCATTAAAAACCAAAACAAAATAAATTTAAAGTGTTTCTAAAAACTGTTGTTGCTACAATGGCGGCCGAATCAAGGCGGTCAGTGACAAGTGAAAACAAAACGAAATTGTGTGTCAACACAATCACAAGTGGTCAACAACCGGTGCGTGGTCAACTGTAGGGTCAACCATCCTACTTTGAACAATGTTTAAAATATGTGACCTCAGATCGGTTGTCTGAATGACACATACTGAACCATTGATGAGATGAGATATAAATTCTATTCTATACCTTAATTCGCGATCCAGCTAGTTCATATGGCTAAAATTGACAGGAGACGTTTAAAACTTTACATCTCATATGAATGTTTATTTCATAATGAGATGCTGAAAAAACACAATTTTATACATATATTACAGTATCCTTGAGGAAAAGATGGCCAAAACAATACCAAAATTACGACGTCAACCTCGTAGCAACTTTAATAGTCTCTGGGTTTTGATTACTTTTATATTACTCTGCGTACAAGATTACGTATCCTTTATTAACCTCATTTTTGAAATTATTTTGTCAGTAAAAAAACCTTTCGTTTCAAACTAGTGAAAATTAAGCCTACCTGCAGCTTCATCACTACGTAGTATGAAACATAGTCGCTTTCTGGTGTCTGTATGTACCTATATATGCTTTGACAACTACGCAACAAAGTTTTTTTAATAGATAGTAATTCAAGAGGAAGATATAATAATACATGCAAAATAAAGTATAAAAACGCTTATAATTTTAGAAGTTTTTGATGTGCATCTGTGCAAAGTCGGGGCGGGTCGCTAGTTTCATAACCACAAATTCCATCACTATAGTTATTGGAATAACAGCTGTTAAATAATCAAGTTTCCCAATAGGTAGAAAAATCTCTCAAAATGAACATGGAGAAGATTACTTTATAATGTGTAATTCTTCAGTTTAAGTTGAGAACTCGCCTGTTGAAGTTGTTGACTCGTACGTATTCCTTGGACAAATAGTCCAGTTAGGTAAATCTTACTTCAAGAAGGAGGTCAATCACCGAATCTAACTCGGATGGGCAGCGTTCGGAAAACTGCGAAGCATTTTCTCGTCGGACATACCTCAGTGTTAAGTCGAAAGTTTTCGACCAATGTTAGTAAGTTGAAGTAGCAGTTGACAGGGCACTTAGCACACAGAACCCACGGCTGATGGAGCCGTAAGGCCATTACACGCCCACCCACAAGGTGGACAGACGATGTGATTAAAACCACAGTACCATGCTGGACACAGGCCGCATCCAACAGGTCCTATTAGAGATCACTTGGGGAGACCTATATCCAAGTGTGGACGCCCTACTGCTGACATGATGGAAATATAATAATATTTTACAATTAAATGTAAAATTGTGCAACGGAAATGATTCATATGGTGATTAGATGGCTGTCGGTCACACGCAACTTGATATTGTACCTAGTGGTAAATTTATGTTTCTTGATGGATATCGTAAAATTTTGTGTATCGAATATTACGAGAGTTGGAAAAAGTGCCGAATTGTATTATAATATCTAATTTATGGATCCGATCTAGTTCTTATTTTACCTACCTAAACCTTGTTTAGAGTCGAACGAAATGAAACAAATAATTCATTTGTGTGCAAAAATTTTAATCATCTTTGTACATTTGCCTAGCATTAAAAAAAGTGCTGAGCGAATAAAAAGGGTCAAATATATCATGATAACTGCGAATTCATTAAAACCAATAGGTCATTTTTATGTTACCGTCTCTATCCCTTTGAGTATCGACAATGCTTGATTGACGAACCAATTTTCGCATGGAATTTCGCCGCAATGTTGGTATTTCCGAAATCCCATCTTCTGCTACGAGTGGAGCTTGTGTCAATTCTAAGTGATCTAAGTTTTCGTATGACTCTGACACGGCAACAGGTCTGCAATATTAAATTATTTAGGTTAAGTTTCTTCTGATTCTAATTTATGGGTTTTGTAGTAGGATATAATATACATCATAATTAAATTAGGTTATGTTCAGATGATTGTGGCTTACCTATACTTAAAAGTAGTAGTACTACATGTACTAGCGTCTAACAAAATTTTAAAATGTATTTAATCCGAAATTATTGTTAACTAATAGTATTTGTCGGTAGTTGTCGGAGTTAACTTTTAAGCTAAAATGCTTGTATCAGATAACTCCGGTCCTCCGTTGCATAACATATGTGGGTATAATTTATAGTTATACCTACAATACAAAATAGATCTGTCTTTAACTAATTAAGTGCTAAGCTTAAACTTAATTTGTTTTACGATTAAAACTATGAGTGTGAATATTAGTATATAGCGTATATATGGCAATACCAATGATGGCAAAATATATATATATATATATATATATATATATATATATATATATATATAAATTCGACCCTGTTATACAATATGGAATGAGTCCAAAACTGCTTTACGTGTATAATTGGTAACTGAAAAACGATTAAAAATTTCATTGTTCTTAAATAAATTAAAAGTTAGAGAGGCAATATTTTTGAGAAAGTATATATATATATATATATATATATATATATATATATATATATATTTATCAAGATAGGTATTTAACTTGTACTTAATTACCTTGGGCCACCACAAACAAAACAATCTTTGTAAGTCCAGTCTTTACCGAACTCCTCGCCTTCTTCTGCTGTTTGAGGCAACGAAGAGTGAAGTGTTTCCGGCAGGCGAAGGCATGATATCCCACCAATCACAGAAAGAATTCCCATCAGTACTAGAGGCAGTACTAAATTACTAGAACCCTGAAAAATTTAGAATAAATTAAGTGCCTTCTAATAAATATCTAGTTTAATCCATGCACAAACATTTTTTATGCGAAGTAAACAGTGGTCGATAACTAAGTCACTAAAAATAGAAACTAAATACTAAAATAATGACATACAATCAGTAATGATAGAAAAATGTTAGTAAGAATGAATAATATTACCAAGGTTAAAAGTTTGAAACCAGTGTTCAACCATTATAATAGCAAGTATTATGTAGACAGGTAACTGTTATATATTTTTGGCCGAAATATCTAATTGACTTGACTTGACATTATTTAAAATGCAGCATAACGAACCTTTTAGAATATCAATAATATTTTTTAAATAATACAAAAACATGCTCTAGATACTGAACTAAGTTTTAGGGTCTGTGTATCTTAGAAAAAAAATCGCGAATTATTTTGATATTGTGTGAGTTTAACACTAACAAGTCATTATTAGCATTACAGTGGACCCCCGTAATCCGGCCCCTGTCTAAGCCGACATGGTCTACAAGTGTGATTTGTACTTCAGAGTACATATATGTACATATGTATAAAGAATCTTATCATTGGATCTGTAATTTGTCGGATTACAAGGTACTCTTTGTATAAAATTCCGGACTACAGGGGGTCTTAGTCAGTAGTCTATAATCCGAAGAATTCGATAGTTCGACACTGCCCTGCAAAATGTTCGTCGGCCTACCGGGGGTCCACTGTATACCTATATTCTAAACTTATGCCAACATTGGCTTAATATTTATACGTACAATCTACGTATATGCTACTTAACTTAATCAATCTCAATTAATATGCTTATCTACAAGTAATACAGATTCTTGTTAGATATAGCTATTATCTATCGATTATCAAATAAATAACACGAGATTACTTTTGGCCTGCAATATCTGGGAAAAAAATATTGATATAGCACCATTGATGACAATACTAACAATTCCGTCTTTAAATCGTATCTTTATATCGTCTACGTAACTCAATAAACATTATCATCCATATTATAGCACAGCTCCTCTTGTATTGACCGCGATTATCTTAAATTTGATTTATTTAGGTGGTAAATTTGGTTTATTAAGTTTTGTTCAAGTTCGTATGGTATTAAGCAATGTAAAATAATGTTGACTTTTTAAGGCACAGCCATAATCCTATAGTATATCAGGGCCGAATTTAGGAAGGGCGAGAGTGGTCGTACTGAGCCAACTCAGTATGAGAGTTTAAGAAATCATAAGAGGAGTCACAATAAACTTCGAAACTATTCCGATAATTAAACAGTACAATATAAAAAATTGTTCTAGTTATATTTTTTTTTAATGAATGGTGTAGCCATTTCTTTTTTATACAAAATAAGTTTTTATTTAATCATATATATGTTCTCGAAAATCTCAAGGGAGAGAATATATACTAATATTTAGCTTTAGCTTACCCTTGTGCAATGTAATAAAGATTGCCAGTTTGGGTAAGAAATTTGCAATATTTTGCAAGTCTTCCCAGCCTTTTCTGGTCTATGAGTGTCGACTCAGTTTCCTCCACGAGTTTTTGTCTGTCCTGTCTCCTTTGTAGCGTTGATTTTATAGTGAAAAAACTCAAGTAAAATTATTTTTATTTAATTTATTAAGTTATATAATAATTTACTGTAACAAAATATTTGTATTAGTGGGCCCGATGGCACAGATGGTAGTGATCCTATCTTGTGCGCCAAAGGTGATGGGTTCAATCCACACCAAGGACAAACATTTATATGTCGAATATTTGAGTTTTTTCTGTGACTAAGTGTTGAATATGTATATCAGTATTGTATATTTGTGATCCCTATTTTGTCTCATATATGAGATTTTATAGGAATTTATTTATTTATCATTGTGTGTTAAAAAATCTATAATTTGGAATCACAATTAATTGTTCAATTGTCAACGAAAACATGGTCCTTTTATTTAGAGAGAATATAATCTGTGACCAAAGGGAGCCTCCACTAGCCTTTTATGTCCCGGCCCATCTATAACTCTAAATTCGACCCTGCTGTACAATGTGGAGTGGTAATTAAAAAACGATTCAATTTCACTGTTCTTAAATAAATCAAAAGTTTGAGAGGCTATATTTTTAACATTACCTAACTAATAATATTGACGCGTTCACTACTTATAATAAAATTACTTACTTATTGACGGATTAAAAACGTGGTCTATCTATTATTCAGATTTTATGTTAGTTGTCACTGTCGATCATAAATTATAAAAGTAATAATATGTATTATTTAATTTTCGTAGAAAAGAATTTACGTTAATGTTGCGAAAATAATCAAATAATCGTATCGTAATCCCACCAAGTAAAACTGAATAGTCCATTAAGGTGATCTCTGCGTTCCTTGCTACTAAATAATTGAGAATTGCGTAAAGAATACTTCAATTATATGTATAATGGTTAAAATGAACCGAGCTTTTAAATGATTATGTTATGATTACACAATACCAACGATTACATCAATGAAAAGTTGATGAACTGTGTAGAAAATATTTTTGAAAAATTTGTTATAGTTACATATTAAAAATGTATCTAGGTATGTATGTCATTACTCAATCACGTCAGAACGAAAAATAATATGGATTTGGATGATATCATAAACTACGGCATAGATTTTTTTTTGTTTAGAATTACAAAATTAAATGTAAAATTTTGACATATTTGTATAGGTTTGTGTACCCACAGTAACTTGTACTAAATTTTTCAAAAATATTGTATGCAGATACAGAGTTTTTGCAACCTATGTGATTTTTTAGCCAATATACTCATTACATATTTGGTACAATCATTTGGTAGTTCAACCTGGAAAGATTTCCGGCTGTTCTGTGAATGTGTATTTTTTTTATTATATAAACAATCTTTTTCCTAAATTTCAACTTTTATGTATTCGTTTTATTTGCCATTTACGCCATAGCTGATTTTTTTGAGAATACATTTCTTAATAAAATATTAAAATTACATTAATTGTAGAATAAAATATCAAGTTTTATTTTGTGTGTGGTTTTATAGTGAAATAAGCCGGAAAAGATATCTTGACAAAAATAAAACTATTTTCAAAATTCCATAAGTGAATTAAAATAGTCGATAACTACAGGCTCATAGAAATTACTCATTACTCAAAGAAAATAGTTTTAGTAGCGTAGAAAAGTAAAACAAACGGTCGGTCTGTAAATGACTGACCAAATGACTGTACTATATTGCGTATTCAACAAATTAAGGAACTCTTACCAAATAATTTATAAAGGGTATAATAATCAAACCCAAACCGCCTATGTATGCCGATGTACCGATACCAATGCCTCTCAGTTCAGTAGGGTACAATTCCCCGGCATAGGGATAAATTATAAGAAACGAAGCAGATATAAAGCATTTAGAAATTAAGTATAAAATAAGAGTTTCCGTAAAAGCATCTGTAATGTCAAACATTAATGATTACTGCAAATAAGTTTATTTTATAAGACTGGTTTATTAATAAGTTCACGAATAAACATATACAGTAACGTATATGTTTGTTCGTGAACTTCAATACACACACTAATGCTGATAATATAAAATATTGTTTCTAAAGGTACATACAATCAGTTCTTTTAACAATACGTACGTTCTGGCAACAAAACAGTAGCAATGCAGAATATGCCGCTGATGACCATAGATAAACAGAGCGGCCACCGTCGTCCTACACGGTCCATTAGCACCCAGCACACAAGATAGCTAGGGATTTCGACAGCTGATGAGAGGAAAAAGCTCATATACTGGTTGCTCCCAACGGCGGGGCCGTAGTAACTCAAACCAACATACACCATTTCTGAGGCGCACCAATTGAGTGTTATCAGGAAAGTTTTTAATCTCATATTCGGTGTGCGGAACAATGCAAACACACTAACATTTTTTGTTGATTTGTATCCATTCTCTTTTTGTTCTAATACTAATTTATGAAGCTTGGTTGTAAACTCGTCTGGCAGTTCTTTTTTGTTTATTTTAGCGATGTTCTTTAGAATCGCATTGGCTTCCTCAAGCCTCTCCATCATCAACAACCATCGGGGTGATTCTGGTAATACTAACCAGTAAAAATAGTACAGTAAAAATGGGACGGATGTTGCTAGAGCTAGTGATCTCCAATCTCTTAGCAAATATGTAATGCCAGATAACAGTATCAAACCTAATGTATAGAAAACACATGTCATCACGGTTACGAATGATCTGTAATTAGGGCCAGCCAATTCTAACGCTGAAATTCACCACATAACACATAAGTAATTAAAGTTTAAAAAAATATATTTTATGTATAATAGATAAATGACCAAAATAAGGTTTTAAATATATAAAATATACTAGTTATAAATAATTAAAAAATATATTTATTTACTGATTTATACTGTATTGTTACTTACATATTATAAATGGTATTTGATAAACAGCAGGAATAGTTAGTCCAACGATAGCTCTTGATAGCATCCACATCCCGTAAGATGGTGATAAAGCAGTCATAAAGCTCCCCAACAAAAGGGTTGTTAGACAGGCGAAAAATGATTTCTTTCTGCCAATACGATCGTTCAAAATACCAAATGTGTAGACACCTATTGGTCCACCAACATTTAAAGCGACCAAACCCAGAGTTGGATATAAATCATAGTCGCAAACCAAATCAAACTGAAAACATAATAGGTAAAATCACATAATTAATGCCTCATGTTTTTAAAAATTAAGATGAAGGACATATTTCAATATAAGTTTCAACGTAGCTAAAAACTAGATATTACCGAGACAATAATTCTAGCTGTTGTAAACATTTCCAAGCAGGTAAGTGACTAACTGACTGACATATAGGGCCTAAACTACAAGAGTTAGAAACTTGAAATTTTGCACAGATCTTCTATTTATTACGTAGGGTAGCACTAAGTAAGGATTTCTTAATTCATCCCCTAATGGGGTAAAACGTAGTTCTAAAGTTAGTTTAAATCATTCTAATGAAATTCAGTATACAGGTTCTACATTGAAAGTCATGTCATACACATGTAAAGTATTTTTTCGAAAATCATCCCTTGAGGGGTTTAAAAGGGGCAAGGCATAAAACTTCTACAACTTAATGCGGGTGAAACCACGGGGCGCTGCCGGTTCTATACATACTCCAAATCTTTCTATTCACCTTTAGTAAAAATATTTAGTATTTAGTAATAAAAATAATGAAGTATACTATAATATCACTCACATCGATAACTACAGACGAAATCACGTCTGAAGTATCATATTCGTAACCTTCCACGCACGGCTCTCGCGACCAACTTTTGTTTGCTTGTAACTGAAAGCCATTGTTAATAATTTCTGACCAATTTACTGCGTATCGAACACATTTCTCAAACGTATTGACGTCTTCTGACTGAAAATGTTAATAGGTTTTCTTAAATGCAATATGTAAAATTAAAATGATGCTAGCTTTTATCGTTTCTTTAATTTTTGAAAAGCCTTTAACAAATATTTGTACAATTCTAAAATGTTTTTTTGGACGAATCTATTGCTGGCTGGACTTTTGATACTGTAGTTTTGAGATAAGACTAATTGTAATTGTAGTGTTCTTTCGGTAACAAGATGAATAAGAAGTTATTCACCCAAAGAATACAAAAACATGAATGGTGCACCTGGTGTGGTATGGATAGAGATTTCCGTTCTTGTATTGTCATATTCAATTCTTGTAGTTCTGTAACCTTACACCAATGGTCTGGTACGTCTGTCATAAATAGCTGGTTAAAGGCGCAGAAGCCGCACGGCAAACATGCTGGAAGACAAACGAGCCATAACAGCAGCTTCTGGTAGAGGCCGAATTCTCCAATTTTGGGTAACAAGTCGTCCAAATCAATTGCATCATCATTCGTTCCATGTCCCTAGAGAAGTGATAGATAGGATGTATCTATTAGGAAGTTAATACTAGATACAGAATGACAACATAATGGCCTACACGTGAGAAATCAAGGCGAGGGTTGGAATATTGACCTCAATTCGCGGCCGCCCGTTTCAGGGCCGCGCTCTTTACATCTACTGGAACGATTACTTCCACGTGTCACTTATATTTTGTAAATGATATTTATCAATTGATAGTATTGCATTAAAACAAACACTCGTTTTTATATCCATGTTTTTTGGAAAACACACATTATTAAAAAAAATTAACATAAATACCATAGTATATTCCCTGGTTCCGTAATTAGGTGCGTTTTTATCATTTTTAGTCATTACCCACAAAAACTTTTATTTAAACGTAAATATAAACACGCGATAAACTGCGAACAGTGTCCATTCACTTCTGGCGGTTATTACCGGTAGTTACTTTAGTGTAGTTGAAGCCGTACAGTATTAATCTAATTAATCAAAAACGTATGTGTTTATTTAGCAACTTCACTTAATACCGAATATATATTAACATATTTTTTATGTAGACTTTCATATATGTCCTATAAACTATATGTGCTAAGCATGAGTATCTTTCGTAAAGTTTGAGTAAGTAAAGCCGATGACTGTTCGATAAATGTTCCAAAATTTTCTTATCAATGACTTGTGGGTGAAACAAGAAAATAATTTTAGAAAATATGTTTTATATATTAAAATATAATTCAATAAAGAATTTCAAGCTTGTAACTTGTTTCTTATCTAGGTGTTCAAACTATTATTATTTATTGCTATTAACTAGCTATTATTATTGCTCGAAAGATAGATCGATATAAACTCTTTTCTAAGAGGAAAAAGAATCAGGTTGGTTTTGTTAAAATATTTTATTTGTGAAACGTAGATAAAATCGATACAAGTAATTAAAATTCTTACAGATAAATAACTTATAATTTTACATAATATAATGAAACTGTGAAAATTGTCTTAAAAACTTCAATATATTTCAAACATACAACGAGTCAACGAATGCTTGTTTGTGTTCCACAACTTTCGTTGTTTCAACGTAGTTAACAGCAGTCTCGTCTACACGCTTCCCATGCTGGTATTCAGTAAGGTATATCTCTATATATTACTCTACAAAATCTTCGATTACGAGAGAATTGACATATCATAGGTATAAAAAGCCTACGTTGTGTAAAAATGTGTAGGGTTATCTATTCTTAAAAGACCTCAATATTAATAACGTTCAATTTTTAAAATAAAGCATGATTAATCATATCTATTCAAGATTTTTGAAGCTTGCATAGTTTACAAACGATGTAAGCTTGTATAGTATAGTTGTATTGTAAACGTCAAATATAACTAAATATTTACATTTTTAGAGTCTAGGAAAATTTTGTGCTTTCAATATCACTCAGATAACGTTTAGATAGAGACTGGTATTCATAAGACAAACATTTTATTAATATTAGAATATTTCCAATAAATTCCTTGAAAATCCAAGGAGACAGGGTTAAATCAGTTTCTTAACATGTTGGTGTCGTCGGTGTCCCTATATTCAACCCAACCAAACAACAGCATTTCACATAAAGTTCTAGAGTAATAAAAATAAACGACCGAGTCGTTATTATTCAAGTAAGTGTAAATTTAGCCTCCTAAAACATGCCCATAAATAATTTTCAGTTGTTTTTAAAATTTCCAATTTCAACAACTGAGGCCTTAAGGCATTAAGCACTATTACCGAAGGCATAAACCTACAATATGCAGGTTCATTAACAAACTAGTACTTCTTGCACTCGAAGTTTCCGACTAGTGGACACAATATATCACTCTCGCACTATAATTTGAAAACAACAGACAGACGAAGGCGACAAGTATTTGCACTTTCATAATCTTGTCTTACACACCTTGTACAACGCTAAATTTTATATTACTTTACTTACACTAGCAAATTGAAGTCCTTATCGACGAATAAATACGTATTTAGTCATTGTATCGAAAAATGTAACTCATATCAAAAGGACCTTTTAATAAGTTTTACATAGAGCTATTAGACATTTTTGCGTATCAAGTAACTGTTTGGCTATTTTTGGTTGAGAAGTATTACAAATATTTACAAGATTCACAATAGAGAAAGAGAGAGAGGGAGGATGGCGCAGACGCGCCTCTCGCCGGCGCTACGTGAGCAGCTTGAAGAACATGATGCCCAGCGAGATATTGATAAACAGCACCAGGATCACCAGCTGCTGTCGCGAGAACCAGTCCTGTAAATATCGCATTCATTATATCCGACAGAAACTCAGGTAACTCTTGCTTTGATCACTGTTTTCGAGCGATCGTAAGCAAAATACTGTACATTGTGAATGTGGGTGTAAAAATGATCCTATGTTATTGTCGATTTAAAAACATAACTTATTATTTAATTTAAAACTAAAAATGTCTTATAAGTAAAAATAAATAAGCATGACAAGTGTACAATAAAATCTGTCTAAAAATTATCATACGCTGAGATCCTAGGTGAATTAAAAAAAAACATACCGGTAGGGAATGTTCTTTAATAATGTTAGGCTCGGTTAAGTCAAGTAGATAACGGTTTAAGGTGTTGTAAGCAAAAACTTATTTCTTCACAATATATATTTTTGAATATGACGTTTAAGATCTTATCACGTATCATTTTGTTAAATGAAGTGATTAGAATATTTTTTATAGTTTTTAAATTATTCGAAGGTTTATAAAGAGAGTAACTCAAAAAAACTGGCCAATACTGTCCTTCATTTCTGAGCTTGATTCATTTTAAACACAATTCTCCGAGGTATTTATTCCTTGTCCAACTTCATTAATAGTCCACAATTACATTAAATTAATTCCAGGTTCATTCTGCCAGGACTCGTAGTACAATATATTAGAAACGGTGAAGGAGCTCTAAATGTTGGTGCTATTTTAAACTTAATAAGCACTGCATAACTGATGTGCTATCTGCAATTTGAGCTCGTACTAAGGTCTCCTTATTGGTATATTCACCTTCACTTGCGGACTGACTAAGTATAGTAAGGGATTGGCCCTCAGTTTCTCCGACTCTTCGTGCATGCGGCGGACCTCCTCACGGCGCGCGGAGCCCAGCGCCGATACTTCTTCGCGGGACATACCGCCCCCGTCTGGCATTCGGGGCATGCCTGCCACGTCTGGAAGTGACTTCTTGCGCTGCAGAGTCTGAGGCGTACTTAGCATCTGAAATATTCGCAAAATACTGCTCTAATTTCTATTTTAAACTATATGTATGTGATCTGTCCATTTACTATTATTTGTTTTGTTGTCTCAATTGGATTTGCTGTAGGTGGATAATTTCAGTTTTAAATTTACCTCCACTGGAGGAACATTAATCCAGCTCTCAGAAGCTCGTCGAGCGAGTATTGCAGGCGAACACATAAGATCTTCGTCTTCATCTTCTTCGCCTTGATACCACATGATGTTTAATTTTAATTGTATTTTGTGTGTTATGACAACCCAGAGCGTATGTAATTTGTAACGATATTACAAACCACAGAATTATTTAATTACATCATTATCTATATCACCACTCATTGCACTTTTAAGAGTACCGCGAATTTCTCGATGTCATTTTTATATTCTTAACACTTGTAATTGTAGTTTGTACGGAAAATTAGCGAGTTTTGAAATATTTTCAGTTATATATAGCGAAGAGGTGATACACGGAAAGCGGCAACGAGTGACTGTCTCAATTTAGAAATAGAACGGGCTGAGCCGTCGAGTCGCGCGCCCGCCAACCGGCTGCCGCCTCCGCCTACATAGCGGCGAGGGCACAGGCGCGCGCGCACCGACTGTGGAGATCTCTACCCTTGTTAACATCTAACGGCTAGGATAAACAATGTGATTTTAAATCACTGACTAACGCAGTTTCATTTGCGTATGTTGATTACAAAAACTTAAACAACGGAGGATTGGCTATGGTTTCCTAGGACCGTTTCCAGCTGTACTCAAAGTTTAAAGTTGTTTTATTTTTTTAGTTTATTAGTCTTTGTTGTGCTGTAGTAATAATATAACAATATACCAAACTTTTAGATATTACCCGCAAAGAGTTTCAGTTTTTAATTAAATTAGTATCATTAGTTGATTAATGTATTTTCCGAAAAGACTTTATGCCGAAAAGATTAAGTAAAATGGTCTTATTGTAAATAGAAAATGTTAGAAATATCTGTGGCGTGATAAATAAAAAGTTAGGCATACTTGTTTATGAAAAATAGATAAAAATGTGAGACATACACTTGCATTCACATTATATCAATCTATCTTCTATATATTGTTATCTAGGTTTACATCGTTAGTCTTTATTGAGTAAAAGGAAAAAAAGTTGTAAATCTATTTCTATATTTTTAAATTGTTGTATTATTTTCGATAATATTTACTATATGTTCATTCAACCTTTCTGGCTTAAGAAATGAAAGGCACGTGACGTTATCCGTATTCAAACATTTTGCTTAAAAATATATATGGAGGTCCATTGAAAATAAAAAAGGTATTAATTTTCGCCTTTGAACTTAACAATACAAATATATTTACATAATCTGCTGTCTGGACATATTACTAATAAAAATATATTTATCTTGTTGAGACTTACTTTTATCACGCTTTTGGGATTGAAGATATTAACGACATTCACGTTAAAGCTAACTTTTAAATTCGATTATTTTACTTTTACATTTTATGTTGACATTTCCTTTACCTTATGGAAATGTATTTACGCGAATGGCAAAGCCCTATCAATAAAATTTTCTTTCAATAAGAAGTTCTAAATCGCATAAAAAATATATAAGAGTACTAGAAATTACGCAATAATTTTTTATGTTAGACTTGTATAATTTGTATTGTGCTAAGCATTATTCAAGATATGTTTGAAAAATAACTTTATGTTATGTTACCTTACTTACCCTAGGATCAAAGTTATGTTACTTTTATTTTAATTATCAGTTTTGTGTAATATAACTATAGTGATAAAGGAATCTTTATGAATGAATTACTAAAATACGTAAAAATATTTAAAGAAACAAAAAGAAATCTACTAAAGCAAGGTAATTTTTGAATAAATTTGTATTAATAATTTCAAATATTAGATTCGTATTTGTCAATTTTGGTTGCTAAAACATTTAGTTTGAATAAAATAACCACTTGAAAATTGTATAACTTATGACAATATTTCACAAGTAGTAGCGAAAACATTTACCTATTTTTTAACAATATGATAGGTACTTACTTTTCGTCCGCCTCCTCCTCCTCCTCCTCCTCCTCCTCCTCCCCCTCCACCTCCCATCGCTGGTGCCGGTGGCGCTGGGGTCGGGTTTTGCGCTACAAATAAGCTCTCAGTTCTTTTCGGCTGGTAAGGCGAGGGGGATATCTCTTGGCCGAGAGTTCGCTTTCTTAGAAGGGACTCTTCGAACGGTTGATGTTCTCGAGAGCTTGCCCGAGATATAGAACCACGGCCAGATGTTAGATAGCCGTTGCCTGCTGGCGTCGCTGCTCGAGACGGAGGGCGTGACGCGGCGGGGGGTTGGGGGGCGACAGATCCAGCCCGTGACCCTGTGCTGGCCACAGTAGCTTCTACCGAAGGTTGCCGAGATCGTCTGCCATAGCGATCTACGCTTGAATCTCTGCTTGGAGGTCTTTTGTAGTGATCAAAGTAATCTATTGACGGCCGTGGACCAGCCGGCCTAGCTCCATTTACGATATCTTGTTCCGCAGCTGCCGCCTGCCTGTATGCTTGCTGATCATTTGGTGCTTGACGATACATTTGCTGATCCGGCCCTTGCCGAGCATATCCTTGTTGATCCATCGGTTGTCTATAACCCTGGTCCATCGTTTGTCGGTAAGCTTGGTCAGTTGTTGCTTGTGTACGATCTAATGGTCCCTCAGAATATACAGTTCCACTGCGGAATTCGTTTCTGCCATATGAAGCTGTACCGCCGTCCACAAAACTGTCCTGTGGATCATGTGGAGGTTGGGCGAGCACGCTTTGTCGTCTAGGCAAGTTTTGTGCAGTACTCCATTCTTGTTGTGGAGGTCTTTGATTTTGTGTTTGTCTCATAGCAGATGATAATCGTCGACCTTGGTTTATGTACTGTTGACTGCTCTGATCCATCCCTTGCTGGTGTTGTACTGCATCCTGTCGGTGTAACCTATACGACGAAGGTGGTTGACTTTGTGAAACAGGACCGAAGGCATTACCTTGTTCATTTGATAGATACCCTTTTTGATTATCTAGTACTTGTGTTTGTGTATTCGGTGACGACCAATTATCTTGGTTAGTTGAGTGATATGGGTCGTAAGGAGGTCCCAACACTCTGTTATCTGTATTATAATTGGAACTATTTGCAAGTCTTGGATCAATTGATGTAGCAGGTTTAGGATATTGGGTGGAAGGTCGTCGAGAAGCCATAGCATTGGGTCCTTTATTAACATTAGGGAGCTGTGAATGCATCGGAGGGATATGATTTGGAATGCTCTTTCCGTCCAAGATCTTTTCAGATTCTTGTGAAACGGGTGTCGTGGCCTGTGCATCGTAATTCCGTTGTCTGTATCTGTCTCTTAATCCTATTCGATCAAAACCAGGATGTTTAAAATCAGGAGCGAACTGTTTTGCAGTAGTCTGCGCAATATCACAGTCTTCTTTTGCTTGGTCTGCCGCTTCATCGGCCTGTTCTGCTTTACCCCGGGCAGTAGCGGTTCTGTAAATAATCAATATTTAAAAAAATCATAATATTGATGACTAAATTGAGTATAAATCGTCTAAGGCAGATGTCATCGGATAAGTTATACGGTTTGATTTGCTAATAATATCATGTGACGAGTAATACTTACTTACCTACCGAAGGTAAGTATTATAAATATAATACTTACCTTCTCTTAACACTGCAATTTACTTGTTATTCAAATTCCTTTTTTTTTCCTTATGATAATTTGAATGTAGGATTACGACGTGTTGGTTAATAATATTTCTGACGATAGTTATGTAGCCTTGACTACAGAGTTTGTTTATCAATTAATTACAGAAATCTAAATCAATACAAACCTTGATATAGCTATATCCGCTTTCTGTAATGCGATCTTGGATGCACGCTGCGCCGCATTGACGGCTGAGTCAACGCGCTCCCGGAATTTGGCGGAGCGCATGAGGAACATGTGTTTCCGCTTCTGGCTTGTGATGAGTACGTTGTTCTTGTATTTACCCTCCTCCCGCGTCCCGTCTCGGAAGGTGGTGACTCCATAGCCGTACTTTCTGTTTGCGAACCACTCGCCCTCGTACCGGAGACCATCACTGCGTTCGCTCACACCGAATCCGGTTCTCTTGTCATTTTTCCATTCACCCATATAGGTTTCCGTTACGCTTGCATCCAGATGTTCATCCTTAAACAATGAACATGCAAGTTTTCAATATTTTGTATGGAAAATCTATTTTCACCACTATTGCCACCATGACGAAAGAAACATTGTTTACTTTTTAAATAATTAATTGGAAACATCAATTAACGTTAAAAAAACCGAAGGTAGTATACAATATTCCGTAAAAAAGTTTTTGTGAATGATTTAAATATTATCAATAGTTTGGTTGATCGGTTTATAGGTAAATGATATAAGTATTTTAAGTGTCGCAGGTTTCAGTTAAAATTACGTCAAGGTTATGAGCAAATGTTATCAACATGTGTTTTTTTTTCAATTTGTTACTTTTTTTTACAAAGTACATTGTAGTTATTTATGATTCAAGTGTATCTGTACAAAGCTGCGGTAATAGATATTACATGGTCAAGGTGAGTGCCGGCATTGACCATGATCGGTGAAGCCAAACGTGTAAATGAACTAGAAATTGAAGCAATACAAGTTACATTATGTAGTACGTACCTCTACGATAAAGCTCGCGTTGGAGTTGGTCTGCAGAGAAGCATGGGTCATGGCAGAGTGGGAGCTCTCCACGGAGGAGACCCACGATGAGCCAGACCCACCTGAGCCGCCTGACCGCACCGACCCCGTGCCGCGTTTGTCCAGCTCACCAGCGCTGCGTTGCTTTCGCAGTTTCTGCAAACATACAAAAATCGTTAGAGGATTTTTTGAATATACTATACTTCTGCATATACGTCTATTTATTCCTTATATAAATCTCCTCCCGTAAAATCATAAACAGCAGAGTTACAACATGTATGTAATAAAAGTAGTGTACTGTGTGAAGTAAGAGACAGAAATTGCCTGCGGTACTATTGGTGTAGTATATTCAACTTACAGATAGCAGTCCTTTTTTAGTTTTCTCGACGAGCGACCCGCGGCGGCCAGGCTCGTCAGAGCTGGCCTTGAGCACGAAGCCGCCGCGTGCGTCGTCCATGCGCGTGGTACGCCGCTCGGCGGGGTCGGGCGTACCCGCCGCGTCCGCCAACGAGGCCTGCGAACCGCGGTGCCCACGCGCGCCGCCCCGGTAGTGGGACGCCAACCCGAACGGCGCGGACGTGCGCACACCGTACCCGTGCCGCAGACCGCGCATCCATTGTCCCTGGTATGTTCCTGATATAATATAAACATACATTAATTTCAACCCCTTTCTTCTTTTATTCCATTACATCGGTGCATTTGTCCTCGTGAGAAGATAAGCCATTACTGAAGCTTTTGACGATTAAAAGTATTAATCCACCTTGTGATCTGAGAATAACGTAAAACATTATTTCATATTTATTGTTATTCATTACTTCATTTTACCTTTCAGACCTATGCAGACGATTTTTTTACGACATGAGATTAAAAACTATAGAAGTATCAGTGTTTTTCTTCTACATTATACATATAAAACTCCCTCTTAAATCACTATCTAGTTAATATCCGTTGCGTTGTTTTTAAGATTTAAGATAATTTAAATAAATTTTAAGATTTAATTTAAGATAGACAGACTGCGGGAATTTTATTTGTTTTATACTATGTAGTGATAATATAGGCTCTAAATATTATGTCAAATATTTAGTCTAGATTTATTTTTACATTTTCTAAGGTAAAATGAACTTTATTGATTTATTTTTAAATTTCGTTTCCAAAACCTTCATTCTTTCAAATCTGGTTTTAAAAATGGCTTCTCGTTATCGAGTAAGTTTTGCCATTGGTTTCTTCGGCGATGGATTTGACGGCTTCTTTGATAAGTACCAAAAGGCTAACAAGTGGTATATGCCGCCTTACATAGGATGTTTTACTTTACTTTTTAGCTAAATGGTATTTTTACAACAAGCGTATTAAAAGATGATTATTTTATATAAAAAAAGTTTTATTTGTGTGGGTATTAGGTTTTTATATTAGGTGCAAATTCTGTAAAAATGTATATCTACTTAGACAAATTAAAATACTAGAATGAATTGTGAAATGGGTCAGTATAGCAACAATAGTCGAGCGAGAACGTGCCGTGGCATTGGCGAGCGATGCTATATTCAAATATTTACAGCCAGAAATCTGAATAAGATTTAAATAAGATTCAAATGCCTATCGGAGCGTTTCTCATAATAGATTATAGGGTTAACATCGCAAGCACGCAGATAGAAAATAAAACATCGTCTATGGCATACTAAATGTTGGTTCCGAAGATGCTAAGGGTCCCGTAGTAAGTTCACTAGTTGAATCGCTCTATAAAATATGTCAGTTGTAAATTCAATTGAATTTAAGATTTGATGCTCTTAAAATGTACAGTCATCATCTAAAATTTGTCAATTGAAGATCTAATCTTTCTGCGAATAATGGCTCTGAGCCCTGGTGATATTTTCTATGATTTTATTTCATATCGCCGAGCCATTATTTTATAATTGAATTTGGTAATCCATTGAGTACTTTTTGATTATTGCATTAGATTGAAATTTTGCTAGTAGATAAAGCTAGGTGCGTAATCTTTAGAGGCTACTTTGATTCATCACTTTATTTTTCTACAGAAACAACTTAATATTAAATATAATTACGTGATTATTGTATGGCTTATTTTAAATAATATATCTGACGTCTCAGTTAGTTATCATAATATGCCGCCGCCAATGTGACCTAAATCCAATCGCGTAGAAGAGCTATTCTATAAAAGTCAAAGTTTGGGACTTTTGTAGGACACATCTTTGTTCTATAGATATGCAATCTTTTGTTCGGTGGGGGTATATATGCGCAAAAAAATATGCTCATTATTTATATGTAAATATACTAACAACTTTTATGTCTAATAAATATCTTACCAGCCTGCGTGTAAAACTTCCACCTTTATTTCGATCTAATTATCAATACGGAATGAGATGAGTTTTGACTAAACATTAGAAGAAAATTTTGAATAAAATATAGTAGGTATTAACTAGAAACAATACCTTTAGGATGTGCTTATTATTGAATTTAAAATATTTATCAAAGTAAGAACGAATCAGTGAAGGGCCCAGTTACTAGCAAGCAATTGGGTTCAACACCCTACCTACATTTATATTTACTACCGTATCCTTCTCAAATCGGAATGGGGTCACAGTCAAAAGATATCACAGCATTATTACTATCGTACTCGCCCAGATATTTATTTCTTAGTTAAGTTTGTTTAAGCTTTCCTTTATGCTAATAACTACATTATAAAGTTTTTTATTTAATTTAATAATAATATTTAATTCAACAATAAAAAAAATAATAAAAATGAATACATCTGGCATTAAACCATTCATAAATCTATAGTGTACATTATAAAAAAAAAACAAAATAGAAATTTGAAATGTAAATATGGAAGCAATGTCAAATACTTTTATTTCAATCATTCCTTTGTTTGGTCTGCCAAGCGACGTCTACTTAATACTCGTAATTATGTACGATTATGAGTGCATAGTGCAAATAGTATCTTACATTTATGAATGAAAGTAGCTTTTATAACTTACTTCAGAAAGAATAACAAATAAAATATTGTTTCGGAATTCATCTTCTATTTATTAGTTAAGTATTTTAAAAGTATATTTATATTTATCTTGTCATTAGATTTGTTACAAATCGCATCAGAAATGAGCATAAGCTCATAATCTTACAGTAATAAACTTTTTTCGCTCGCGTGGCCTTCATTGTCTATCGCGTGCCTCGATAACTCTTGTTTTTTCTAGGATCAAACATCACAAGTCCTTCCTTGGTGTACCAGCTACGATTGCATGTAGAAAGTTAAATCTTATGTTCCATGCATCGGCTAAAAGTAAAAGCGTTACAGACCGACAGATACACTTCCGCATTTATAATTATAGTATAGATCAGTCCTGCTAAACGCACAAACTAAATGACAGTCATGTAGACATATCAGTGAGTTGCGGATAATGTGATAATAATACAATATTTTTATAACAGGTCCCCTGATATTTGGTTTTTCATTAGATGTACGAAATTCTTAATGAAGTTTTTCTTTTTTTAAGGCTTTAGCCTACGGAATACGGAACGCATCGCTAATCTTGTGACCAGAGCATATTATTGTAAACCAACTAATTATCTGTCTAATTATGCCGGACTTTAAGGACAAATTCGTAGTACTAATGAAATAATAATACTACGTTTATATTTGATCTACGTATATATAATAATATTTGTTCGTGATTTGTAATTTTGATAAAAAATCTGTCCATCTCATTTAATTTGAGTAATTTTTGACAGTGTTAAACAGTAAATTCTCGGTGTTCTTATTAGTATGGTTCAGAAGAGCATGGTGAGGCGACTGCTTTCATATCAATAAAAGATTGGTATAGTTCAGAAAAATTTAACTCATTTAATTTTTTCTGTACAAATGGTCATTGATTTGATTCTATATCTGTTTACATAATCAGATGTAGAATCAAAAATCAGAATTTTGATAACATTATCAACCAATATTAAACTCAATATAGAATAACTAGTAGTTCACTATTATTTGAGAGATTGATATGTGAAAGGCGACTCAATTGGCATTTTTCTTCAGCTCCAGGTATTGTGTAATTTATATATTCAGTTATTAAATAAACAGCTTTTAATACATTATTCATATAAAGTAAATTATGAAAAGTTACTGCCACATTCTTGTTTTAAAAATGTAATAACCACATTAGCATGTCCAGCGAGAATTTATTAGGCTAACGAATGCGCCTGGTCATCACAATAGTAAAAGTATTTTATTTTTTGTAGTAGTATAAAATAAGTAGCCGACATGATTGTGGCTCGGGCGGGCGTGCCTGCGGCGCTATATTTAACTAGCGAGGGCAGCGCGCCGGCAGCACACTCCCGCCGCCGCCGCCGCCGCCGCCGCCGCCGCAGCCCGCCACGCTCCCACCATCGATACACTAAAAAACGCTTATTGCACTACTCTATCTAGAACGCTAGTCACTTTTATGTTTTCTCGGTACCAGATCGGCTTCATAAGTAAACATTCGTCGTCCACCTACTCAACCTTGACTATAGAACGATCGGTATCGCTTGACGCTGTGACGAAGCATAATAGGTAGTGGGTGTAATATATGTGTTCATGTCTAAGTAATGTCTATAGTATTCAGCGAGCATGTTAATATTTGATGATGCCTGTAACCACCGCATAACGATCACGCAATGGTCATCTACTGCGTACATTTCTGTCGGGCTCGTGCTCAACACGGCACACCTACGTAGGTATGTGATTAGGAAACAGAAATGCTTTCGACGAGTGTCGACGCATCTTTATAATTATTTTATGAATGAGGTGTGACAAAGTATCCATGACTCAGTGTACCTTTATACTGCGGAGTTGCGTGACCTCATTTTTATGGGACGTGATGTCCACGAACCTTTAACTACCTTAATTAGATTTTCTACCTTCTCCAAGGTTAAATGAGACCTGGTAGGTCAGCAGACAAATTGTCAGTTGGCACGGTAACTAAATCGCCTAAATTACAGTAGCTATAAAAGTACATCGCCCAAAATAATCTAATCTCTTAACTTTCTAACATTCGTCTTTATGTTCGTGTCCATAGCGTGATACCGCTATAGGCACGACCGTCCCGTTTAATTTACACTCCTATTAATTATTTTCTAACAGTAAACATTGCATAGGCGAATGGGTTCCGTCCCTTTTTCACGCAATTGCATTCAAGGTCAACAAGCGAGGCTAACGCGGGATTTACGGTTTCTAGTATAATAAAACAAAAACTGAACGGTATAAACAACATATCTGGCCGTCATTGTTTGATTAAACACATTCTCTCTGAGTGATTCAGTGTAGGTAAGAATGCCACGGTCATGTAAACGTATATATTTTAGTCGTGAGTTGGCAATGAGAGTTAGATAATACTAACCGCCATCGGCATAAGTTTCGGAGCCGTATCCGTCCTGGAGTCCATTGGCCCAGGTGCCCTCGTACTTTGCATTGCTAGTGGTGCTTTGACGCACGCCGTAGCGGCCCTTGTAGCCTTGTGTCCACTCGCCGCGGTACAACCACCGGTCTCGCGTCTCCACCCCCAGACCGTGCCGTTTGCCGTTCTGCCACTGCCCCTCGAACGAACTGCCGCTGGAAGTGAAAATAAAAATATTAATGATAGTCGCCGTACGAATAACTCATTGAACAAACTATTAATGAATATCACAAATAAACGTGCGATGATCTATTCTGCGTATTTGAAGAAAGAGAGAATAGAGAAAGAAACTTGTTCAATGAATTAGAAAATAAAAAAACCGAGTTCAATGGCGTGAGATATTAATTTTAATAATTAAAAAGCTTCTATGTAATTAATTACGTCCATACATATTAATAAAAATCATTTAATAAACGGGTCTTTGATACGTTCATGTATATTTGTAAATTAATATTCTAATATTTTTTAATTTTAATTCCAAATTTTTATTACTTTTTATCATCTTAACTGTTCAAAATAGGTAGCCACGACACCCCTCAGTTTGTAGCGTAAAAGCAATATGAGCTAACAAACTCACTTCGGAAACTATATTAATATTGAAGGTTGCTTGATTGATTAAATCTCATATCGCACTTGTTTAAGAGCGTTCAAGTATTTGCATTTATAAATTTCTCTCACGACAATTTCTATATTTACCTCTATTTCCACTTCATTTCCATAACATCTATAAAATCAAATATCGATTGTTTCTTACAAATAAATACAAAATTTGGAAATGATGCTGTGGTAATAAATAACGGCAATGGATTTATTTATAAATAAATTATAATTTCATCATAATGTTATTGCAGTTTTCAGATGTGAACCAGCGTAGGCCAGTAGCAGGCAATGATGCTACACAGATTGCATGTCGGTGAATAGATGATCGGGTGCGATAAACGCGACGCACATGTTTTCATAAATATTACTTTTAATACTAGTAATTTATAGACTGATTAAAACTGCCAAGATATATAAATATTTAAAATCAGGGCTTGTACAGAAAAGAAAAGGCAAAATGTGTTGATAGTGTATGTTCCTTTAATAATAAGCATAAATCAAGGTTGTTATGTTTGTAAATCAGCCAGGTAGTTTAGTAGCCGCTAAGGTATAATATTTGTTTTAGCTGTAACCATGACTCATAGTAATTGCGAAGGTCGACAATGAATCAATGATACAGTAAAGCTCCAAAGTTCTAGTACATACTCATACTAAACTTGTAGTAGATATACGAACGCAATCTAATGGCACGAATGCCGTTTTTAGAGCATAATTAAAATTCACTATTGTAATTAAAATGAATGATTAGTAATGTAGAATCACCGTGCGCTAGTGAAAACCGAGATTAAGCTCAGTAATAAAAGTATATCTCCTGGCGTACAATCAACTTTATTGTTTGTACAATTTTAATTTCATTAGCCGGCCGCAAAGACCACCGAAAAGCGTGATGGGTCGGCACGGATACCTAAATATAAATAACCTACAATACATGTATAGTCACTGGCTCAAAATTCCTTTCAGTTTTTATAGTCGCGTAAGATAATGGAATGGTCTGTTCTGCACATGAGATCGTTCTGAACAACTCGAGTCAAAGCTCTATTTATATCGCGCGAGTTACACGCTGCGGTGCCGTAACTGAATATTATAAGTAAAACCAACACTGTTTAGCTGTAAAGAGCAGCGGCCTTGGCGACAAGGACGGGTCGCTCAACCTATTACTCTTTCCCGTTTTCTGACTACAAACTTATCTCTGGAATCTTTCTCAACTATTTCTATTATACGTACAATATTTATTGAATAGTTATACACTAATTTAAAATCATCTGCCTTATATTGAAGATTTTTTGGCATACATGGTATGTATAATCATCATCATATTAACCATAAAAAGTTCACTGGATATAGGCCTCCCCAAGATAGGGGAGTTGTTGCCCATAAACGTTGGGCTGGCGTGGCGGTAATCGCAGATCGCAACTCGCGACGAGGGTGCTGCTGCCCGTCCCCACCCCATAGTATTAAAGCTGCGCTATTTCTGATGGATGTACCACCATCTGTCAGATTCGGTACCTCAATCGCCTCTTACGACATCTGGTACACAGAGAGTTACTATTCTAATCCACCGGTACCCCACGGCTTATGTATAATTTTTATATCAAAATACCCAAACACGTTTTTATTATAACTTTCGTTCTTAGAACAAATTACTTTTTAACAAATTACTTTTAAACTAAGCGTAAGGTGTCTTTAAAATATTTTATCCATCACAGCAGCATTTTAACAATCTCATAATGACAAAAGTTCTTTTACACTCTTAAATAATTGTCAAATCATGTCCATGACACGACTACCACAGTCAACATGGACCTTGTTGTTCGTAATCGCACTCTGCTACGAATGGTGAACTAGCCCCTGAATAACTTCGTAGCACATTATGTAACTTTTGTTCATTTATATCAAATTGAATTGGCGTTTGTGATAGTACCAGTAAACTTAAACTGACATTCATTCAATCCGTCTGACTTGTAATGCAATGATTAGTGAGCAACTAATTGTTAAAAAGTGTATAATCTCGCCCAGATAAGACTTATCACAGAATTTATTGAAGAATCATGGAATTTTTGATAATATTAATATATATCTAATATTAAGTCTATATCCATGAAATCTATATTTTTTATTGTATGAAAGTCGTGCACGAAATGCACGTACATTCAAAGTTACACTTAATTTAAAATACAGTTCATATGTTTTATTTTTTAAAAAACTTAATCTGAAATTACTGACATTGATAATCAAAAAGGAATTATTTTAGTATTAGTAAAATACACGTTATAATTTTTATGATCTCAAAATAAAACATCCACCGTGTTCAGTCTTCAAATGTCGGTCAACCGTGTATGAGTCAACGACATTGCTCCCTGTGTAATAAATTCATACACCCACATATAAGTTTCAACCGAAATGTAAAACACGGAAAACACTGTAAACTCTTACTGACCATCCGGTTATCCTCATATTAGTACATATTTGTAAATATATAGTCCATCTATTTATTATAACGTACAGTGATAAAATGAAAGTGGAAAAAATATATCTAATTATAATTCAGTTGTAACAAGAATATTGTCACAGAACTAATGATCATATTTTATACATAATGATATCATACGAGGTTATAGAGAAGAAACTGCATATGCATGAACCGTATTTCTCTGAAGAAATAGGCTGAGGTTTACGCTGCTACTATATTTAGTACCATAGAGCAGATGGCGAACCTATAGCTATTATCCGGCTCAAGTCCAGACTGCAGACGTTTACTGAAAAGTTCCTTGAGAAGACAAATCCCCTTAAATAGAGCATGACGTTGTCAGTACCAGATAGTATAATAGACTAGAAAACATATTTTTCTGATGTCTTCGATCTGTCGATCTTTTTTTTGGGAAAATAGTCCAGATATCTGTAGTCAGGCTAAAAAACATATTCTTGTTTACATACAGCACACATACGTGTCGAGACAGAAGAAATTAGATCATTTTCATCAATATTTTAAACTAGCAGTGCCCGCTACTTCGTCCGCGTGGAATAGTTTTTTTGGGTACCATACCTCTTTACCTTAACTTATATAAACTTTGAATGTCATCTTTATTTATATCGAATAAATGGCCTGAAAAATAAGTTTCAAGTTTCTAGCTCTAAAAATAGCGATACTTCCATACAACTTTTTATCCCTCTTTTCGACCCCTTACAACCCTTATTTCGAATTAAAAAATAGGCTATGTCCTTTTTTAGGGTCTAAAGATTGTTTGTGCCATTTCATCAAAATCGGTTGAGAGATTTAAGCGGAAAAGCGTAACAGACAGACAGACAGAGTTACTTTCACATTTATAATAATAATATTAGTAGGGATGAGCAAATCATTTTTGATCAATGGCCAGTGCTTGGTGCGCCAGTATTTGTCTGACGTAAGTCACCGCTTGAAACAGAATGATCACGTCAGGTTTTCATGACGGACATCAACGATGACTGACATCTTTGACATGTTGACTGATTCAATGTTTTAGGGAATCTTTCTGCCTACGCGGACGTAGAGTATCGAACGTAACAGCTCTCATCGCATCTCTTAATATAAAGAGAGACAAATAGTATTCATAGTTTGCGGCACGTGTATGACGCGTGCGCAGCGTTCGTTATACGGTCGCCTCCGCACCACAGCACCCCGCCGCTGTCTATCGTCGTAGTATACATATGCCAAAGATTTGTTACAAATAATACGAAAGTTGGTTATACCATTATTATCGTAAACCAGTAAAATAAAATGAAAAGGCCTATATTGAGTCTACTATACGAGTTAAAATAATTATATAATTAAGACTCTGCTGGAAATATTTTGGGGAGTCTTATGTCCATCAGTGGACGTCCTATGGCTGATATATATAATGAAGGATATCTGCTGTTGGTTTTACTAGGGTTAAGA
This sequence comes from Heortia vitessoides, assembly GCA_020976665.1. Lineage (NCBI taxonomy): Eukaryota > Metazoa > Arthropoda > Insecta > Lepidoptera > Crambidae > Heortia > Heortia vitessoides. The sequence continues at coordinate 8,054,294 of JACJUM010003174.1, forward strand.
CATTGAACATGTGAATAAATTATGCTGAAAGCCACCAACACGATGAGCAGCGTGTGTTTGTCTGAAATAATAGAATGACCATTGTGGAAAAAAGTAAACTTTACTACTATAAACTTTGACTTTATTAAGTTGGCCAAGGCGATTTGCTTGAAAACTGATTTATCTATTCTAGCTAATCTTTAAATATATTTAAAACAATTTTTATCAAACGTTAATATGAATTTAAGACAATTACTGATCGTTATCATACCAGCCTTTGGAAGTCCACTACTGGACATGGGCCTTCCCAGGAATGGGGAGAATTTTGCCCATAATTGCCGCGCTGTGCAAGCATGTTGGCATTCGCAAAGCGTGATGGGGTTGCCCCGCCCTGTGCATTTCACCAGCATATGCCACCACCATGCATACCACCATCTCTCGGTTCTGGAACTTTAGTCGCCTCTTACGACACCTGGTACAAAGTGAGGTACTATTGCTATCGGCACGGCAAAACATCTAATTGTCCTAGAAAAATAATATTGTCTTTAAGGGTACCTTGAATACTTTCTCTAGTGGCTTCTTTGACAGGTTCTTTTGATAAGTAACGAAGCTAGCGGTATCTCCCAGAATTCATAAGGACAATTTATTAAGCTTTTTCGGGTTCGGTTTTTTGAAATCAATCTTATAATAATGATGGACGATTTCATGAAATAATTTATTTAAATTGTTGATATTATCCCAATTTTATGATTCTAATTATGTCCTTAAGACTTATAAAAATTTTATTTTTCGAAACAACACACTTGTTTCTAAATGAAGGCCAGGAAAAATAAAACAAATACTGTTGGTATATTGATAAATCTTTCGACACTTACTATAAAGTTACAAACATTATTATCAAACATCCATTGCACTCAAAGGATTTTCTCACGAGCGCCTAGCACGTAGTAAAAAAATCATAAGAAATAATGTTTTACAAGTATTTATTATTTATTGTTAAAGTTAAATAATAGAATATTAAAAGTCCAACTGAAAGTTATTAAACAATCTCTTGTATGGAACGATAGCTTTCAGTTGCTTGAAACTCTGGCTGGTTGCTGAAAACTTAAAGGCTGGTGAGATTACTTTAGAAAAAAAATTGTTGGTGGGTTTTTTGCTATTCCAACTAACTTGTTTAATAATACGGAGTTGTATGAAGTTAGAGATGGATTAAATTCATTAAATTTTGCTTGCAAATGAATCTATATAACAGTTAATAAATACAGTTCATTTGGTAAATTGCCCAATTGAACGGCTAGACCAGTTGTATTTTCATAGTCAAACGACTACTTTAAATATTCATATGGTTCAACTAATACAAACTACTCTCTAAAACTGTTAATCATTTTAAATTGTTAGAAAGTTCACCGAAACACGATATAATATATAGACTAAAAGAAATCAGAAGTGTTAAATGTTCAATATTGAATCATTTATTAGTGACGATATTACTTCAGCATTCCACAAGGATACTAACTAATTTTGATTTATGATAATAAACATGAAATTTAACTATAGTAAAATATTTGCTAATACAGGGAAATCAAAATTTGCCTCACGTTAAAATTTTACATAATGAAGGCGAATTCAATTAATTTCACTGTATATAACCTAAATCAGACTTTTATTTTTATAAAAGCTAAATTTCTTACGGATACATTAATTTTAGTCAAAACTGTATTTGTTCATAATTAAATCTGTTGTAAATTTCAATAATTAATTTAATCAGAAATGAATTTACTATTGGTGAGCAGAAGACTATAGAAGTATATATATTAAACAATTAATTGAATCTAATAATTTACACACCTTAGATAGACCTGACTCCAAGATAAGTCTCTTAAACCACTTCTGTTATGGTCATCAGACAAAGGAGGAATCACAAATATAAAACTTAAATACTTATTTAACACCCAGATACAGAACAAACACATCGATCGAACCTACGGCCCTTGGCGCACAGGATACTATCACTACCATCTGTGCCATCGTATCCGTTGACATAAATATCTATTTATAGAACATGGAGAATTAAATTTAGGCATAAAGATAAGTTTGAAAGTAAAATGTTTAAATTGAATGTATCATAGGCATGTCATAGACTGGCATTAATAAAAATAACTCTGTGCAACTTGGTTCATGATTAAAATTAATGTTTTTTGTATATGCAGGAAGTGTAAAAAGTTATGATGAGGATGAAGGTAATCTATAACCAACTTATCTATGACATTAACACACTTATCCATTAATGTACATGCTAGTTAAGTAAGTAAATTCTGTCATGTCATGCTATATGAGCTCCGACTAAAATATTTGAAGACTGTATCTACAAAAAAGATACACCATGCACCTTTGTATCTGCGACATTGTCTGTTTACTGTTTTAATCAATACTTATATATATATATAAGCATTTATGTATATATTTATGAGAGCTTTCGTTAGGTGAGCTGCGTAAACGGTTGAAGTTACGTAAAAATAATGTAACAATGCGGACGAAGTTTTGGGCACAGCAAGTTGTAAATAATTACAGATATACCTTTTGAATACTCTATTTAATATCAAAAACGTCCATAGTATTATTCTATAGTATACGAAGAGGTGACTAAGATACCAGAATCGACAGATGGCGGTATATCCATCCGAAACAGTAAAACGACATCCCAGACGGGTAATGCCAATGCGCTTGGCCAGCGCGGCAATTATAGGTAAAATTCTCCCCTTTCTTGGAGAGTCCTATATCCAGCAGTGGAGTTCCATTGACTGCAATGATGATGGTGATTCAAATTAGTATTCTAGGTAAGTTCTGGCCCGGTTAAGTACGTAGTTTCTATAGACTACATACTTAACTTGTTTCACGTTCAAGAGAGAATTGATCAAAAAGAGAAAGGCAGAAGAACTGCGCAAATTCTCGTTGCGCAAATTAAGAAGTTGATAAAATATGATTATATTATGCCTAGTTCATCTAGGCTACTCTTATGGTCACGTAAGAGTAGCCTTATATTATCTGCTCATCAGACCAGAAAATGATTATATTGTTTTTTGTATGAATTGTAACCTAAATGTCTATCTTGTCTATGATCAATATTATCAGTACTACTGAAGTCAAGTACAGAAAAAATACTTAAGGCGTGTTATGCATAATATTTGACAATATTATGTCGTTATAAACTAAGATTGTAAAATACACTATAACATGACCCTTGTAAAACTGAATAAAATAATAATGTATTCTTAGGTAATAAAAATAAAGATAAACGAGACGTGACTTATCAGGTATGTATGTTGGAGTATCACACCTGCATGCATTACTGCACACAATACCTAGATCAAATTACGTGGCTATTACGTAGTTTTATTTTTAATTTATATGGTTATTTGTATGACCTGGCAGGTGTTAAAATTGTATAGGATCGAAATATATATGAATGAAATATTTGCTTTTATTCAGTACTAGCTTTATGCGCGCAACTCCGCGTTCTCTTCACTTTATTCCGTGGAAGCTTTCCCGACATCAAAACCAACATAATATTCTTCCTTGAGTATCAAGCTATCCATCCGCATGTCATTTTCTTCATAATCATTGAAAACGTAATAACCGACAGGACGCGGCGAACACATGCATTTATAATATTAGAATGGTGTTATATTTACCTAAAATCTTGAATAAGAGGCTAGAATGCATAGAGACTCATCCCGAGTTCAGAAAATATATATAATTCATAATTACATATCCTTTTAAGTTTTTGTTGAGTCGATTTATTGGGCATTTCAAAACAACACACAGATATAAATATTTTTCTTTGAAAATGCATAGATTGTACCTAAGTAGTACTTAAGCTTATGCGTTGCACGACACTGTTGAAGTATATTAATGTGCTAAAGTTAATATTTGAATTATACATGGTTTATACATTTGTAAATGTTCCTGAAAGTAATATTTTGCGAAAACCTTGGGAAAGGCTACTCCGCGGGTAAGTACTCGAACACTACATATAAATTTCACGTGTGTCAGTAATTTTAGTATAACATAAGTTAAGTAATTTCCTTTATTACTTATCTAGCTTAAGTGACTCACATTTAGCATTACATAACGTAGTTATACAGCATTTACAAATCTGATTAAATGTAGATGAAATATGGTACAGGATCTACATATTCCATTTGACACATAACGTTATGTTGTTACTGGAAGTCAAAGTTACTAAAGTGAGATAATTAATAAATTTGGATTAGTTACGTAATTCACTAGAATTTAACTTTCGAATATCAGACAGATGAAAGAAAATATAGAAATCTTTAAGAATAGAGGTCAGGCAGAAATAAGAATCTCGGTCGGGATGCCCCCTGTTCAGATGGAGCAATGACCTGATGAAAGTGGGTTGGACGGAGCCCGCGGTGCCTGAGATATAACAGGAAGGCCTGGCACAGAGTCGCATTCTGACAAAGCCATTTACCATTTGTTTAATCGACCTATGAGTGAGTGCCGCAGCTCTTATATATAGTTAGTATAGAAAGAGTTATTCCTATTTCATTCCAATTAAAGTAGATCGAAAGTACGAATGTATGTCATAACTCGGCATTGCGTGATACTATCTTAGGCTGGCATGGCATATACTACCGCGGAGTTATAATCGAATGTGTCAATTTTAAAAGATAAGAGCTTTGCCTTATTCTTATGTCCTAAGGGATAACCGGGACCTTGCTTTTTTGTGATGAAAAAGTAGGATATTTAGGAATGCCTATTCTAACCTTCACAATTGTTTTATTAGCAGGTATTTCACCTGAAAGGCACTTGTAGGAAAAAACTCAAAATTTTGACTTCAGACGATAGAGCGACAAATAGTATGTATTCATTTATATATTTTTGACTTGTAAGTTATGTAATAATGTACTATATTCATAGTATTCATGATCAACAAGTAAACTATCACACTAAGCATTGATAGGTAGGATATATTTTTTTCAATCATAGGTATTAATTATGAATGAAAAAGAAAACTTACCTCTGTCTTAAGCATATAACTGTATATATATATATTATAATATTTAGTCATTAAAAAAGGACGCCTTTAATGGTCTTCATATTTAGAAAATAAAGCTATAATTAAATAAACAAAGTGTGCATAGATTATATGTATTTTCCTAACTAAGGTTTTTCAAAGTATAGGTCCGTACATAAAAAATCATAAAAGCAAGCCTTAGAAATATTACCAAGGACAAACAGATTTTATATTTCCGTTCTTCCTACGGCATCAGTGACTATTTTATAAAGTTACTACAAGACGATCTTCGTGTGATACTGGTCAAGCGCCAGTTTCAGAAACATGCAGCTTAGTGATTATCTGTAATTAAAATATTAAAAACCCTACTTTCATGGCGAAAGCTTGCATTTTAGCATAAATATGTAAAGTAAAACCGAATTCTTCCCCAAATTTTAAGCGCTTCTATTAATCCTTTAGAGAAATAAAGATCCTACAATAAAAAATACAATAGAATAATATGCCAAGACGACTATATGTCTCGCACTGTTAGAAAGTCTAACGCCCTAACAAGGCCTAACTTCTTAAACCATTCACCTTAGACAAAATATGTGACTTGGCCAATTCGGTGAAAAATTTGATAGCCGTTAATTATTTTTTTGTTACACAAATATTGTAATCGTTTTGTTAACAATAACCATATTGTAGAAACAAAACGATTCCACACACACAACGTTTTTGTGAGTTGATTAGGACAATATTTTTTTACAAAAGTTCTTAGTTTTCAATAATATTATAAAAATATGTATATATTAATATAATATATGAGCTAATGCTCATATACCAAATTTCAGCTTTCTAGGACATTAGGAAATATCTTAAGGATTTTGATGACGATAGATATATATTAAATCTAAAGCACTCACGCATTTAATACAATATTTTAATAAGTTTGCTATTGCCAACATATTCCGAGAATTTTGTATCTCGTATAAACTAAATCTAAGTTATGAGAGTTCAAAACAACTAAGTTCTCCGAGAAAAGGTAGTGCCTTTGCTTTGCTCCTATTGGAAATAAAAGGGCAAGTCTGCAATAACTTAGTACTTTCAGTGATTTCGAGATTTTCAACGGGATTTCTATATAAACGTTTTCCATCAAACCGCTGTATAAATACCATACATTTGAAACCTGTTTCAGCAGAAATAGATGTAAAAGAGCCTTTCTCAGTAGTTTTTCTTTTAATTGTTATTGTAATAAGTTGTGATAAATTCTTCATAGCTTTTACTTCCATTATTAAGTGAAAGCAAAACCAATTTTGATTAAGCAATATCTTCCACTCACCGGACCCAATAATGTTATAACTATAAAGCTCCATTCTTACTAAATTAAAAGACGACTAGACAGGGTTTTCATATTTATATAGATCGGTAGAGACCCCTATAATGTTTTTTGAAGTAACAATAATACTATCGCATTAAAATGTTGAAAAATTGGAGGAACTTTTGGACTACTTATACTACGTTAAAATCTCTTCTAATTGTATTCTAAAGTATTTAACTTTTAAAAAAACCTTATATTGAGCAAAGTTTGTGAATATAGTTAACAATACTTTCACGGCTTATAATATTTCGTTGGTTGCCACCACGTGACTCATCCACGTGCACCTTCAGATTTCATCACCCAGCAAGGCAAGTTCCGGTTAAAACGTTGGGAATGATTCAGCCCGGTCAATCGAGATGGCGGTCGGACTCAAGTTGTTTAAGTAACAGGTAAGCAATTCAGTAGTAGGTATATACCCTTTCATTACAATTGACTATATGAGTATATAAAATGTATGGGGATTTTATTGGTATTTTATAGTTACTACATATAATAATTGCGGGGTTGTAATATCAACTATGTTTTTAAAATACTAGAAAGTAACAGTACACAATTAGTTTAATTTTTTACATATGGACATTGAATGGAAAGCAGTACTTTTAATGTCCCTTGTTTATTATGTTCTGCGATGACGAACATAGCACATTTTGTGGGCATTAATCATATCTTGAACTTCTCAGAAGTCGTAAACCGTCTGGACATTTGATGGAATCTGAGGCCAAAGCAAAAGTTTTGACTCATCATTTAGAACTGTGTAATACGGAACTCGCATCACAATCATAAATAAAATTCGAATTTATGACTGTTGTTGGTGTCGATTAGGTTATAGCGTTAGGTTGGTGACAATATCAATAAGAATAATGGAAGTGATCTTGACCATAGTGTCAACTAGATACGAGGACGCTCTGCGCAATTCGACTCGTTAGTATATCTCTAATGCATTATTTAATATCTAATCATGATGATGATTACATATTAAATAATGCATCAGAGATATAATGTCAAACGAACTATTTGCAACCATAACAACCACTGACATGCATTGCCTACGATACTGTTATCACGTGGCATCTTTATCAGTATCCATCCACAGATCGATATGAATATTTCAGCAGAGATTAGGCCATGAGGCACTTTCACCGCTGTTACACACGTTTTCTAGCGAAACACCGAACTCAATTATTAATAGCAGCCTATTTTTGGAGCGGCTTGGGACGCGGATTTGCGCTCGGGCATGTGCGAGGCCCGGGCGAAGTCACTATCTCACCTGGGCCAGGTGTAGACACCGGAAACTTCGAAGCCGAAGTGCCAGGATCCAGCGTAGGCACCTTGCCCTTTGGGCCCGGTGCAAACGCCGTGTCCGTGGGCTTTACCATCCTCCCACCCACCACAGTATGTACCACCATCGTCAAAGTCGAAACGGCCACCGTTGGGGCCACGCTGCGGGGGGTTTCCGCTAGTGGCGAGCGCGGTGTCGGTAAGTTCGCTCGGCTGCATCACGCGAAACCGTGGTGCCGCGGAGGGGAGGGCCTCCCGCGCGCACCCTCCGCCGAGCTCGCGGTATAAATAAACATCAGCTGGGCATGTCGCGCCGTGGCGCGCCGCCGAGTGAACACCACTCCGGTCCTGCGCGAGGAGCACTGCGCGCCCGACCGACGGCGGCCGCCCGCCGCCCGCCCGCGCGCCCCGCCCGCCCTGCGCACTGCGCGTTCTCGGGCAAGAGCGCGCCGCCCGCCGCCAGCCCGACCGGCTGCCTTCGCCGCCGGCTCTACAATACACATCATATCACATTGTATATTGACACTTTGATAAAATTGTAAGTTAACACTGTTCACTTCATTACATTAATTTCCAATCATTGCAATTCATTCGAAAGCGTTTTTGTCCTCGATGATGTGAATATGGTTCCTGTGAGTTAAAGTAGCAATTTAAGAAAACGTATAGAGAACTCTTGCTTTTTCTGTTTTTATGACGGCCTAGTTTTTAAGAAAGTCTACTAATGATTACCATAAAAAGTATTTTTTATTTTTACACTGTTTCGTTGGTCAACTATTTAAAAATTTTAGCTCAATCATCAATTTGGTTTTTATGCTATACTAAGGGGATATCAATTTCCCCTTAAGGAATGTTCTACAAAAAATATATTACACGTGTTTCATAACTTTTAATGAAGAACCTTTATACAGAATTTGATTCGAATAAGTATAAAAACATCAAAGTGTAATACTGACTTTACACCCCCGTTTTACCCCTTTAAGAGGAGATTTTTTTAATACTTTCTTAGTTTTCCTTGACGTTCATCTGTGCAAATTCAAGTTCCTAGCTAGCTCTTTCCGTTTAGGCCCTGCGTTGATATGTCAGTCAGTCAGTCTTCCAGCTTTTTTTTTATATAGATAAGCATGTAGCATAAAAGCATGTTTTATATAATAGTTTGTGTTTTCTAGAAATCACCTTATTTTAGATGATTTCTAGTAAGTAACAACAAATATTTGCAGTCCATTATAGACCGATTAAACATATAACTGTAAATGCTAGTTTTCAAGAAAAATATGTCATATTTTAATCAAAAAGCTATATAAAATTAAAGCTTACTGTATATTGCGGAAAAGACTCTTTCGTTGCTTATCAAAAGAGCAATTCTTTGCTTACCATCGCACCGTTCGCTTTCGACAGGTGCACACACTTTAGAACCAAACTTTTATTTTCCTTGAGCGTAGACTACGATTGGAATGACCTCCCAGCGTAGGACTATAATATGGAGTACTTCGAAATGGGAGTAATAAGGTTTTTACACTGCAGGCAATGCGTAAATGATGCCTCCGTGTTGTAAACGTCCATAGGCAGCGATTACCGCCTACCATTAAGCGCGAGCACATGCTTGTTTGCCACCTTTGTGGTACAAAAAAAAAGGAACACCTAGCAAAAGGAATCGCAATATTTATACTATGAGGAAAAGTCATGGGTGGATGCCTTTTTAAACGGTTTTATTTAGCTCACCCCGTTTGTTTTAAGACTATTTTCGACAATTAAGAGTCATGTCTCTAGGGTGCTCTCCAGATAAAAATAAATCACTTATGAAAATCAATACAACAAAAGAGCTCGATTTTATTTCGGATACTTTTTAGGGCCTCACTGTGTGGCCTTTTCCGTCAATATAAGTATTAGTTCGATTCCCAAGATGTCAGGAAAACTAGTTGGTTATAGCTATCCCAATCGTACAGGACAACAAAATCGGACCTATAAGAATCATTGGATAGTCAGTAGCTATTATATTCATGTCCAAATTTATTATTTATTGAAATATTTATTTATATTATTAAATATTTGCTTATAAAACATTTTTTTATGTTGTTTGATTTGGCACGATATAAAGAATTTGATTTCCTCCTTATATACAACGGAAACATTTATATAGTTCTCTCCAAGTTTTGGGCCCGCCTCATTAGAAAATAAATGACTACCAACACTAGGCCATGAAACAGTCCACCAAACTTCTTCTTTTCTTCTTTAAGCCCATTTTCAGAAACAACATTAGGACTCGCCCTTGCTCCACTAAGACTTGAAGAGAGATTCTTCGAGTAAGTCTTTTCTTAGCGAGTATTTTATTTTTATATCCATTATGTATTTTATTAAACTAGAGTAGAGATACATAAAGCATAATGAAAAACGTATATGATGCCATTATTTAAAAAAATTAGTACAACATTTCCTGTCATTTTCACAAATTTGTGTTGTTTAATGTCTCATCTGGGTACAACAAGAGGTATAACTAACATCAGATTTATTATTTCAGAAATAGGCATAGGCAACGTGAACTTCAATTTTCATATATATCTTAAGATTTAGCCAGCAGAAGCCATGCATATCAAATATCATGTAATCCGAAATATTCTACAAAAATACGAAATGTTTATTTTCCTACTTCTTATTTCCAGTGATATATTACTTATAAAAATTGTTGTATTTTTTCAGTGTACAGTGATTTTATGACACTAGTAAAATTCAATCTTTTCCCCTTGCACATCTTTCAGAACTACGTGGATATAGCGTTAACGCTTCACTCTAGACGGCTAATGAAGCCAGAAACCCCCTCTAGGGACTGTAAGGGGAATTCTTAGCCGAGGTGTGGTTACTTACCAGCAGTATGTTGCAATCTGCCTTGTGGTTTTATTAACTATTATCTGACGGAATTGTAAATTATGCGATGGACAAGTATTGCCAAATGCCAATAGTAAGTTACCTGAACCAGAATGATATTCTGTTTGACTCTCAATATGGTTTTAGAAAGGGAAGATCGGCATAGCTCTGCTCCTACATCCATCATAACAAAGGACAAGGGTAATAAATGTCTTTTTTGACCTCAAAAAAGCCTTTTACAACGTTTCTATCTCTATTCTGATAGGGGTCTGGCTAGTGTCAGTGGCTAGCTTAATAATAATCTTCTCACTTCAAACATTCAAAAAACTAATTGAAATGTATCTTTCGCTCCTTATATAATATATAAATCTTGAAATCATCGTGAATCAGATAAATTCATACATTAAAGCATTTGTTTTACGGACATCAGAAAAAAGTGGAATCACAAATATACTACTAAAATACGTATATTGAGGCACCTAGACACATCTAGATCCTGGGTGGGGATCGAGCCCACGACCTTAGGCGCACAAGACAGTACACTACTATTTGCTCTATTAACTATTAATATATTATTAACTATTAATTGGAATTCATATTTAGATCCTACTATAGAAAGGGTAAGGAAACTTAAGTTGATTTTTAAATCTCTGAGACACGCCATGTGTACTGAAATATTGAACAATATATGTATGTACATATATTTTAATTACCCAATCAGTAATAACATACTGCATTTCTATTAGGGTGGTGCACCTAAAACTTACTTCAATGATTTAAAACGTGCACAAAGATCCCAGATTAAAGTCATCTACCAAAACCGTTTAGAAACCCAAGCCAAGGGTTATATGAAACATCAAATTTTCTAACGGTTACAATGTATATATTCTTCAGATGACATTAAGCTACCACTAAACATTGCCACTAGACAACTCAAAAGAGACAATGCCATATAATAGCTCCTTGATACCCTGCGTATACTGTATTCATCACTTAAAAATTCATAGCTCGAGCCCTCTATTTGTATAAAAAAATTCAACAATATAATATACAAATTATTTACCCCCATGCAACTGTTTGAGTGTAGGAGGGCACTAACTGTGTAGCTCTCTGCCCTTAGATACGACGATGTTGAAGAAACCCATTGTTTTACAGACACGATATAAAATTATAGGTACAACAATATTACTCTCTAGGATACATCCTCACAAATACACTACACCCCACATACACATACACAGGCACTCCCGTATTAACTCCCGTATCTCAAGGAAATGTGATTGTATGAAATGTTATATATATTTTTTTATTATGAAACAGTTATGTTCGATGTAGTGTAAAGTGGTAGGTCAACTTATAGAAATATGTCAAAATTTCTCCATCCATATATATTAAACTTTAAATGCGGGTTAACACATTAATACAACTTAGTGTTCAACCAATCCTTCAAAATATAAAATCAATGTTTGTAAAATCGGAAAATATTTTTTATAGGTACCTAGAAATTGTTATTTTGGAAACCCAAGTATATTTTATTTAATCTAAGGTCACCTATACATTTGTTTATGTGAAATTACCAAAAATTTCTCCAGTCTGTGAGCAGCCTAAACCCAACCATTACATCAGGTTTGACAAACCTCAATTACGTTTGAAAGACACCTTTTGTTGCTTGGATACTTTGAAAATTTCCCGCTCCTGAATAATAATAATAATATACTGCCATAACTGTCATGGTCAAGAACCGAGGCCAACATTGCAATACTGCCAAATTGAAAGAAACCGTCAAAACTTTTTCGTGGATAGGAACGTGAACGTTCAAAGTTAATAAATATATTAAATATATTGTAAACCTTTTATAATCCAGGCCTAACATCTTTGTTAATGTAGAAAACGATTGATGCGAGGTAACCCAAACGTCGATCTGAAAATGTAAAACTAAGTACGGTTGGCAACAGATCAACCTACCCGAATCTGTCAAATTTTTACAGTCAATTTAGAACGAAAATGCTCGGATTTATATTTTAATTTAGATTAACAGATTTGAGTAGGTCGATCTGTTGCTGTGTTTACACTGCGTTTTAAAGCCTTTAAAAAGTAGTCTTAAAATTAATACTGAACGCGTAAATGTTAGAAAATATTATATAGCAAAATTTTCGATGACTTAAGAATTAATTAGCAATAGATATTAAAACGTTTTACTTTATTTTCTTTCTTGAGTTCCAATTGACATCCGGTAAAATAGTCTGTCATTGACTAATTGATTGTCTGTTATTGTCACTTGGTGCGAATGTATTTTTGTCTGGTAATCTCTGTGTTGCAAATTGTTTAATTGTCATAATATTATTGCCTATAGAATTGGTGGGTGTACACTGATAACATATGTGCATACTAATAAATGTTAAGATATTTATCAACGAGTCATTGATTGACTAAAACCAGATCTAAGTAAGTATTGTTCTCTATACGACCGTGGTGTTTATTTGTAAATAAATCACATCTATTGTTTACCACATACACAAAATATCAATAATTTCTATAATTCATCGTAATCATAATTGCTTTAATATTTAATATTTCATAAAGCTAGTGCTATTTTATTAAACGCGTAATATTTAATATTGGTCATCATTTGTGTATTGTGATTCAATGATAATATAAAGAATCTATTATTATTTAGCTAACACCATTGTACTTGTTGCTTATACAAAGTACCCAACCTTTTGGAACTGCAGTGCCATTAGTTACAAATATAACTATAAAGTGATGTGTGTTTTGACTAGAATGGAAGATTCGGAGCCTAGTGGAAGCAGCAGAAATGTCCAGTTACCTCCAACTTCATGGTGCCATCCTGCAAATAAAGTGCATAGATTCATTGCTCTAATATTTATGTGCTTCCTTTGTTTTGGTGAGTTTGTTTTCTAGATATATAATCAAAAGACTTCTATTAACTAAATATTAAAAAAATATTTTGATTTAACATATTATATGGTTTCTCATTACACAGGATCATATTTTTGCTATGATACACCAGGAGCCCTGGCAGATGGCTTCAAACATAATCTCAATATTACCACATCTGAGTTTGCCTTGATTTATTCAATATATTCTTGGCCAAATATTATATTATGTTTTATTGGTGGCTATCTTATTGATAGGTATGTATACATAATATTCTTATCATTCTAGATACTAAGCATGCAGTAAACAATCAAGTTTACTGTAATGGTTATGTAGATTGTTGATAAATACATTGCTAGAATAAGCTAGTAAAGTAATGCAGAAATAGAAAGGTCCCTTTCTAAATTTACAAGTTCATTTAATCTTTAATCTGATGGGATACAATGACTATTGTATCCCATCAGATTCAAAATATCAACTAATTATTGTATCAAACTAGTTTTTGATTTATACCAGTTTTTATTAAAAAATGTTATAAATTAAACTTTGTAACAAGACCAACCAGTAATAAATAATTATATACACCTAAACTTAATTGTATTTTATATAATAAGTTTTAGATAAATGTTGCATTATGGTGCATACAATTTTTTGATGGTTTCTGTACAGGATCTGAATAATTGTTATTAATCATCAGTTTGTTTTATGTTACTAGTTATTTGATATGTTATTTTGTACTAGTGCCATATGTAATGTTAATGAGTCATAAGAAGTAATGTTGCATTGATTAAAACAATCTGACCTATTTAGCACTAGTACTTGTGTATATTATTGGATATAATGTTTATATCTGTAATAAGATGTCTAATTGAGAATGTAATTAAATTTTATGTCATCTAAAGAAAATTAAATTATTTTAAAATTTATAATTATCTTATACATTTCAGATATTTTGGAGTCAGATTAGGGACTATTATATATATGACCATTGTTTTTGTTGGAGCTGTCATTTTTGCCCTGGGGGCTTACATCAACGCTTTTTGGTTAATTATACTTGGCCGATTTATATTTGGGTAAACAGTTGTGATGTTTCTATTACCTGAAATTAAATACATTATGTAACTTCTCATTTATAATTCTCATTTATGATGTTGTTTATTTTTTCAGAATTGGTGGAGAATCACTACAAGTTGCTGTTAATAATTATGTAGTGCTTTGGTTCAAAGGGAAAGAACTGAATATGGTATTTGGACTTCAGCTATCACTTTCTAGATTTGGTAGCACAGTTAATTTCTGGATCATGGAACCAATATATAAATGGGTTGCGACCTACTATACTGGTTATGAGCAGCTTGGAGTTACTTTATTTATAGGTGAGTGAACTTGAAAGTAGAAAGTCTAAATAGAAATATGTATTTGCGAAGTTATAATTCAAAATATAAATAATTTTGCTCATCCATTCCAAAATCACTATTATCACATCACAAGAGGAATATGTAGATGAAAATAATAGCAAACAATGATGCAGTTAGGTATAGAGCATGCATGTGTCCACCACTCACTAGCAAGGGCATGTTGACATATGATCTGACTAGAACTGTAGGATGATTTTGGTCTTATTGGAAATTGATTAGGTAGATTACTATTTCCAGTAGTGGACAGCCTACTGCTGATTTGATGTTGATGATGCTTGCTTTATGACGAATTCGTATATATTTCTTTACAAAGTTTTTCTATTATATTGCATACAAAAATCATGAATAAATTGACACAGTGAAAACTTATTTTGCTTAATTATTTTAGTTTGACTTGAAAACAAATTTTATTGTAGCTAGGCATGACCTCTTTATAATCAATAGCTACGTATAGATACGACTCTTTGAACATTTGTTTAAGTCAGAGCCGTGTTCAGGGCACTCAGTGTGTTAAATGGAAATATAATTTTTTATTAACACCAGTAAGAAATTTGTTTTCAGCGTCAATGACGTGTCTTGTGTCTCTAATTTGTGGACTGCTGCTGGGCTGGATGGATCACAGAGCAGAAAAGATACTTGGGCGTCAAGAAGAACATGCTAATGACGAACCCTTTCATTTCATGGATATTCTGAAATTCAAAACTATATTTTGGCTGGTTTCCGTAATTTGTGTGGTCTACTATCTTGCCATTTTTCCGTTTATTGCATTGGGAAAGTAAGTAAAAGTATATGCTATTTTTTTCTATATCTTTTCTTGTATATATCCTATATCCATGTATTGTTACAATCATTTTTCAGATTGTTTTTTGAACGAAAATTTGATTACATACCTCAAGATGCTAATAAAGTTAATTCTATGGTGTATCTCCTCTCGGCGGCGTTGAGTCCTTTCTTTGGTATATTAATTGACAAAACTGGGAGAAACTTGACATGGGTTATAATAAGTATTGTGGCGACAATCGGTGCACATTTTATTATGGCGTTTACATTCTTCAATCCATATGCTGGGGTGGTGAGTAAAACAAATAGATCCTTTTGAAATATGTATCACACTTCCAGAACGGGCCAAACCCAATCGGAGAGGAGGATGACATATGTATATAGCCTCTACCTTAGCTAAGCTTTACTCTCAATTCAATCCGGTAATCATGTTACATCAAACATTACAAAGTATCCATTAAATACCGATTTTTTTAAGAGGATATTTTAATAAATAAAGCCATTTTAAACAATTCAACTCCCACGAAATTTGCCCTTATCTACAAATATGAGGTCCACAAATTTCTCGTAACTCACACTGAAATAATGAAACTTTTCGTATTTTACATTTTTTACATTATCCGTGTTCTGACGTAGGTAGTCGTTGTAAGTTGATAACTGTTATTATGTTGTAATATAATCCGCACCACAATTTGGTTGATAGCGGATATATATATCCGCTATAATATAAACAATTAGTATGAAACTTTGCTGTTTTTGAATTTATTCGAATGAAATTCAGTATAGTAAAGGTTCTTAATTGAAAGTCAATTAAATAAGTGTAATACATTTTTTTAAATCATTCATTGAGGGAATAAAAGCGGGGCGCAAAGTTAGTATGAAAGTTCTACAAAAAACGCGGATGAAACCGCGGGCGCTGCTAGTATTAATACATACCTTTCAGGGCTCGCCTTTTTAGATAACTTGTTAGGACCCGTATCTATAATTTGTTAATGAAACTCACTAAGACTTATGTTCGTTTTTAATAATTAGAAGCTTCTTTATATTTCGACGACCCCATTGGCGCGATGGTAGTGGATTCGGTCCCCACCCAGGATAATTATTTGATGGGTACAGGTTGAGAACAGGAAATGAGCGTTGCCCATGGTGTACTGGACATTTCCTGTTCACAATTCATATTTGCAACAATTATTCGTAACAAGGATTCAAACATGATGCTATACAAAATTAATTTATTTGTGACATACCTTCATTTATGTTTGTTCTGTATCTGGGTGTTTAATATAAATTTATATATTATATTTGTGATTATTTTGTTTTCTTATGTCCGTTTCACAAGTGCTTTAAGCGACTTATCTCGGAGTCAGCAATGTATGAAATGTTGTGTGATTCTATTATTAATATGGAACGAAAAAATAACTTGCTTTATATTGAGTTTATTATTAAGTGTATAACTACTGCGCATACCAGTAAAGCGTGCAGGTTTTTACTGACAACAATCATTGTCATAATTTCAGCTAATTTAATACATTCACACGACATCTCATTCATTGACCTGACTCCGTGGTATGTCGTTTAATGCTTTAAGCGACTTACCACGGAGTGTGTCTCGTGTTAGGGACATCAAATATCATCATAGAAATAGTACTCAGAATTAAATTTACAGATATTTTTGGGAATTGCATATTCGCTTTTGGCTAGTGGACTCTGGCCTTTGGTGGCGCTGATTGTACCTGAAAATCAACTCGGCACTGCATACGGCATGTAAGTTGTTATATCCTAATAACTACATAAGTCTGTCTAAATTTAAGAAACAGTTTACTAATAAAAATTGAAATTAGTATTATGTTTTTTTGGTAATAAAATGTCCAGATTGTAATTTACAGCTAAAATCAATGTTTATATTTATATACTCAGATAAATAATTACAAATATTTTAGAGATTTATTACAAAATTCTCCTCAACCTTCCCCGAGCTTGCCCAGGATTGACCGGGGTAATCTCTCGATCCTAACTAACGAGTTAGGATTGAGATTTTACCCCGGTCAATTTAGAACCTATACTATGTAAACTGTTACGACATTTAGTGTCAACATATCTCTTTGCCGCTAAATTATTTAACGTGGAGTACCGGCAGATTAGAATAGTACTTCCACCTGTACTAAGGGTCGTAAGAGGTGACTGAAGTACCGGAACCGACTAATAGCGGTATATCTATCCGAAACAATGCGTAGGGCGGGGGTGGGCTAGCATCCCCGTCGCAAAAGCTACGTTCTACGATTATCAACACGCTCGTCTACCGCGGCAAATAAGGGCAAAATTCCTCCTTTCTTGGTGAGGCCTATTTCCAACAGTGGACTTCCAATGGCTGATATGATAATATCTCTTTGACACTGTAAATTAATTGTAACCCAGCACCAGTATTCGCATATGCATATCCGGATATACAAATTAAATTATATTGTTCACAGCTGTCAAGCAGTTCAAAATTTGGGTCTGGCTACCGTTCTAATATTAGCAGGAATCATAGTAGATAGATATGGCTACCTCATGCTGGAAATGTTCTTCTTGGGCTGTTTGTTTGGTGAGAAAATATTATTTTATTACCGCGAGGTACCTCCATCAGGTACCAGGTTTCATAAGAGGTGACTAAAACTAAGGTACTAGAACCGACAGATGGCGGTATATCCGTCATAGACTATGTAGCTTAAATGCACAGGGTGGGGATGGGCAGCAGCATCCCCGTCGAGAAAACTGCGCTCTGCGATTGCCAACACGCTTGCCCAGCGCGGCAATTATGGGCCAAACTATCCCTTGGGGAGGCCTATGTCTAGCAGTGGACTTCCAATGGCTGTAATTATGATCATGATAAATGACAGTTGAATCTAACAAATACGTGTTTTACAGTGTCGTTGATTGTCGCACTCATAATATACATTATGGATACCACAAGCAATGGTATTCTTAATATGTCTCCAAGCATGAGAGAATCTGTAAAAATGTAAGTATGATACACTTTTTTATATACCACGATGTTTGCATACCGGGCACCTGATAGTATTCGGTCATAGCTTATGGCTAAAACACTAGCATTCTAAAACTAATACTTTTTTCACAGTTTCTGTTGTAGAAATATGATAATTTGCATAATACTTTAAGAATTACTGAAAATTGAAATACTAATGAAATAGGATTATTCGCATTGTTGTAAGGGTGGGAAAGGCAGTGTAATTACTGGGTAGTGTGACATTATATATTCAAGTCACAAGGTTGTCAACGCGTAATGATATCCTTGTGATATTACGAGCGTCTGTAGGCTATATTTAATGTGACGCTTACTATGGCGCAGACTGTATGCTTGTTTCTCGACCTAGACTAATAAATAAAGTAGGATACAAAATATAGTACTCTACTATGTAATACACCTTAAACAATGAACTGTCAAAAAATCTTTGCCAACTTACAAATTTGTCACAAACTGCTATTAATTAGACGACCACTTAGCCACTTTAAGGCATTTAAGCTTACTCAAAACTCCCATTCAATAAACTTTTAAAATTAAATGCAAAGCAAAAGTCGTTCGGTATCATAGTTTCTTATATGCCTTTATCAATCGCCCCTTATATCCATCCTTCTTTCGTGACATTATAATGGCTAAAAAAATAAATAAACGCAGTATTGATAAAAAAATATTTTTGATTTACTTAATTTCAGTAACACAAGCCAAACTGACGAAACTGCACATTTGTTGGACAACGATGAAAGTACTGATCGCGAAGAAACGGATGCAAGGCATCCAGAAGAGACACTGCAGGATAATTCTCTAAGTCAGAGGGATGTTGCACAATCAGAATCTGATAGAATTCGAAGCCGATACCTATCACAAATATTGCCAAATACTAACATTCCAGACAGACAATAAGATATATTTAGTAGAATAGAAGTGTATATATGACTTAGAATAATTATTGAAACAACGGATGCATGTTAAACATATATTTTATTAAAGTAAAAAGGATAAACTGTATTATTTACTAGGAATTAATATTTTTTTTACATATGTCTTATTTTTTTGTAACCAAGATAAATACATTAGAGTAATTAAGAGGCAATTTAAGTCAGAAACTTGATTAATTAATTTTTTAACACTTATTATTTATTTTTGGACCCAATATATTGTATTTAAGATTACAGTCAAACTTATGTCACAAAAAAGTTTTCTATAACATGCAAATACATCGAGGTTTCATACTAAGTGTGAACGCGCATTATATGGTGTTGCAAGAGGTGCATTTAAAACTCATAATAATGTTAAATGTTATTTGTTAATCTTAATTATTACAGCACCATCAAATTGACTAAGAAACTAGTCTTAAAAATCCCAGTTGTCTTAATAATAACATTGGTATAGTCAATTAATACAGCTGCCAAAAAAGCATGGTGTTTTTTGTATTATATGGGGGTGACATACTTATCTGTCTGCTGCACATTGACTCATATATTAACTAGACCAATAACAAAGGTTAAGATTAAGACTTTCAAGCTGGATATGCAATATGGAGCAGGATTTCCATACAGGATAGCAAATATTTTGTATAATGTTTTTTTAATTACATTGAAATAGTAAGTCTTGAGTATTTAACCAGCTTCTGTTTAGTTGCAGACGAATAAGCATGTTTGATTGAACACTTATAGGTTCAACAAACTAGAAAAAAAACATTATTTCTTTATTGACTAGTAATAGACTTTAAGGTAGATTTAACATATGAATTGAATAATAATGTTTTTTATATTTTTAATAAAGTCAATTTCAAATAAAGTCAATTATATGTAATATCTTAAAGTGACAAAGTGATAAAAGTCCCCACATTACATTGCAAAATACAGTAAAATGTAAGACATAAAACTTATTAAATATTAAATGCAGTTTTTTTAATACAGTATTGGCCTATTAATAAATTTACAACAATAGGTATATCACCAGATATTTAATAGAAATTTTTAAATTTAGAATTTAATAGGAATTAACAGGAATTCACATAGAAAATTCTATTTCACTTGGTTCTAATATTTTGCATTTAATTTCTTATTAAGGTAAACATACTTAAGAATATTTTTTATAGAACATAGATTTAAATTTACTATATCACAATGAACACCTGAAATTTATAAATTAACTTATTTAATCTTATTGTCTCCATCCCATTCTATACCATTACCTGGCAGTGGACTATAAATAAAAGGCAAAAGCCATGTTAAATACCACTTAGTGCCAAATACCTCTATCAAATTCAATTTCCAGCCTTTGTCATAACAGCAATCTTTTGTTTTATGTTTAATTTCGGGCACTATTCTACCTTTCATGACATTATTTAAATGATAGAAAAATAGAAACCCGGTAAATGCAGCAACTAGGACATTGATAACAACTAGAAAAACATAAATGCTTTCATTACCGAAGTCAACTACAAAGCTTGCTAATGGAAAAACAAACTTGACAAGTACCATTCCATGATTCCATGTAATAAACTGTGCTAAAAATTTTACATTGAAGTAAAAGGCATAGACCATTGATATGAATACATAAAATGTGAATAACATGAAGTACCTATGGTTGTAATAGCCTATACAACATGCAAAAAAAGTGCAGTGGTGGTCCCTTTTTAAAATACATATATCACAAATAGTGCAATGCCAAGCACGAGGAGGACGAATACATTCACAAACTGTGCACATAGTCCATTTTTCATTGTGATTATCATTATGATTGACAAGTATGCGACCTTTGATACTAGTATCAGTAAACATTCCATATATCATATTGCCTAAGATGTTGAGCAATAAAAATGTTGCAGCAGCTAGATGAATAAAGTAAGCTAGTGACCATTGCTGAGCTACTGCTGGTAAAACTATACAAAGTTCAAAGTAAAAAAATGAAGGGATCAGAATAAACACAATAACTAGATAGAAAATATGTTCTACTATCCGTTTTACCTTTCTATTTTTTACACATTCTAATTTAATCAACATTGTACGGTGGCTGCTCTAACAATTACTCACTTTTCATGAAAATTGTAACAGTTAACTGCAGTAGTTTATAACCTGGAAGGAAAAATAAAATGTGATATTCAACTTATCAATTAAGTCTCATTCATAATTATTTAACTATCAACTCATCAGGATTTACTCATTACAATAGATCACGTAACAACAACAAAAAGCCAACGTTAACGGACCATATAAGATTAAAGGGCTCTAAATATAAAAATCTATTTACATGTGTATCATAGTTACCCTTAATATTTTATTAATAATAAATACTAATATTATTAAAATTAATTTAAGTACCTAAAAAAAAATTGAACTTACTTTTGTAAATATATAAGCTTTCCAAAATATGAAAGAATCCTTATGACCAATCATAAAAATGGTCCACTATAAGAAAAAGTTATATACAAAAACATAACGTAAGCAACTGCATTAAAATAAGGTTTCATATCGGTAAGTCAAAAATTATTTGATCATTCCTTCTCCCTCCAGTATACAATACAATAAATTCCAGTGACGTAGTTATCTAATTTGATTATTCCCAGGCACAAACAAACAACTCACAAATGAAAATGACATACGTTTGAAGGTTTCGTTTAGAAATATACAAACATCCTAAATTAAAATAATCAAGATAAACTCAAAAAGCGAGACGGTGGATTGGACCCAGCAGCAAAAGAACGAAAATAAATACTAAGGAACAGTGTTACGTCAGTTGTATTTTTTAATTTTTTTTTTTCATTAAACTTCATTGATAACCCGGTTGACAAGGATCGCGCTGGACATTTAGAAGATCTAAAAAAAGTCTGCGGCCATATGGAGCTTATAATATTCTAAGATTGATTCACCATATACTTTTATTTCATCAACATAGATTGATGTTTAATTTTTAATGTTTTATCAACATGATATTAATCCTTATCCAAACAAATACGTTATTTGTTGCAATAATTAAATTGCGCTTGACATAATTTCATTTCAATCAATATATTTTTATTAAATTTTGGTTTTCTCTTATTCTTAAAAAATACGCATTGGATATAAGGGGCATCCGCCCCAAAGGTCCACAAAATGCAAACCCCGGTCCACCAAACGCCTTCCTAATTATTTAATGAAGTAGTTTCCGTTTTATTCCATACACCAGATGTTTCAACAGCAACTGGCACAAAAGAATAATTAGCTGTCAATATTTTTCTGTTTTAAGTCTGGCAGCCATTTCCGCTGCAGCACCAGATTTGGCCGCGGTTAAGGACAAATGCCACGGACTAAAAGTACAAACACATGTAAAATCCCATAAAACGCAACGACCCCCCTCCCACGGTATCAAAGACAGGCCATCGGGTCGCTTTCCATCGGTACGACTAAGTCCTAGTGGCTCAAGAACAGAAAGGACCTCAGCCGACACGAGGGCTCTTCTAATGATGTCATTCACAATATCTTAGGAGATAATTTTAAAATAAATTCGCAAACAGCCGCGCAAGACATGCGCGGCGTGTGAAAAGAAGCGACTCTGGCCGGCGAGTAAGCTTAATCAACAAAACGATGTTAATATTTTTTACCAAACCGACATTCACGAGGTCAAGTGCTAGTAAACATATAAAGTTAAGACAGGATAACTTTTGTTGATTTAGCTAATATTTGATTATATAATAATATTACCAATATGAAAGTTTTTATGGGTTTGTGAATTATTCGCGCTGCTACTATATTTGTAAAAGTTATGAATAAAAAGTAGGAAAATTTGTTTGCCTTTTCAAATTACAAAAAATATGACAGTAGGTATGTGCTAAAGTATCAAGGTAACTTTTAATTTAATTAATTTTTAATATATATTTTTTTTATATTAAGGAAAAATATATTACATAGAAATAAACAAAATGCCGCAGAGATGTTCTGTAACCAGCTAAACAGTCTTTCTCAAAGTGGGCGACAAGGCCCCCTTGGGGATGTTTGAGACCCAGAGGGGGCGTTAGGGGCCCAGAAAAAATGGGGGGCGTTGATGTGGGTTAGGGAAGCGATAAATAATTTTTAATTTCATTTATTTCATATAGTATTTTAAATTACACTATAGTTAACTACTACACACCTACTACACAATAACGAATTATTTGTTTATATTTCCGCTCTTTTTATTTGTTTTTTCTGACAAACCCATTGCTGGACTTCTTAGGCGTCAATTCCAGCGCCACCGAAAAAAGAAGAGCGTACCCTGCGGCCGCGACCGCGCGTTTAGCTACGTTCACGCAAGGCTCGCGGGATCTGAGCGGGACCAGCGGCGATCGCCCGAGGGCGTCTCTAAAGGCTCGACCTAGGCTTGGGCGGCAATCGTAGGGGGTGAATTTAATTATGAAATTCAGCAAAAGAGGACGGACGGAGTGAGCGGTGTACTGCTCTATTATATGAATGCATTTGCAGTGTTAGTGATCGAGTTGTGCCAGTGAGAGGGCGGGGAAGGGCTGCGATTTTCGCGGTAATTTTATCGGGCGGGATTTCCACCCTGTATGATGTAATAAAAACTTAAAGTACCTAATATAAATTTCGTTGTATAGCCCGCATACTGTACGCAATCAAGCTGTAACAAGTTTCTACGGATAAATAAACACGATCAATGATAGTTAAAAAATTGAGCAATTTTACCTAAATTACATTGCGCCAAAAATTATTTTATAGATTAGGAAAAAACTATGCTGTGCTTACACACAAGAGAGAGAAGACCTAAGTGCATTTTATAGGAAATTAAATTAAATTACAATTCAGCTGGTTCATCGAAACTTGCTCAGTACGAATGAGCGCCGGAAGAGATAAACGAGTTGTCGTGCGTTGTCGAAACGCTGTTTTTAAATCTTATACAAAAGCTCATAATTTTTTATATATTTTCATTTGTGATTTTTCGCGCTATCTCGGCAATACAGTGTAGAATATATAAAATATAAATATTCACAGAAAATACGAAAAACCCATCTTTGCCTTTGTGCCTTCTTTGTTCAAAAGGATTATCAAACGAAGCGATAAAGCGTTCAAGACTTCAAGATCATAAGATAAGAAGGAAAAACATGTAGCCTATTTTCAATATCTGGAAAAGAAGCATAATTTTTCGATGGCTGTTAAGCAAGACGATGACGGACTTCGAGCTTCATACAATATCTCTCTGTTAATTGCTTAAACAGATAAACTACACACCATCGGAAAAACGTTTATTTTGCCAGCGATAGAATAAATTATAACTACTGTGCACCACAAACCGGCGGCAGATATAATTAAAAAAATCCTTCGACTATTGCTTAAGGACTTCTGTCCAAAGACGATTTGATGAAATGGCTGAAAACATTAAAAAGTCATTGTGCGATCATCTCGATTTATTATAAGTATAAATAAGTTCGGAATCCAATAAAATGAATCATGTAGTATTACAATAGATAACCACTCAACAGGTTGCCAACAACTGAAACGAAATAATGGTTTGGTTAGGCTAGAACTGCGACCACAGCGCACGAGCAGTGCGAGCGAAACTAGCGTGCCGAGGTAGCGTCCGGTGAGTGCGAGAACCGAAATGAAATATTACAAGATTTGTGCAGTAAAAAATAGTTTTAACTGATATTCGATGTTAGATTAGTTGCGTTAGTATTATATTTTTCTGGGGCCCTCCTCTACTTATGTGCAATCGTCACTCTGTAATCAAGGGGATCTTTTTACAGAGTATTTTTAATTCTCAGAGTACGTTAGTTAATGCTATTGATAAGAAAAGTATATCAGTAAATAAAAATGCACCCAGGGGATAGTCCCCTTGGTTGCTTTTTTTTACCGATATACAGTCGTTCCAACCTGCGCATACTTTGTCTGCGCAGGCTCGAAGTCATAGAAGCCACACGTAATTATTAAACTCTTATGATGTTATTTACTTTAAAAAACATAGATGATTTATAACATGCGTCAAAAAAACAATTGTTATAATTAGAAACACTTTAATATCAAATGTTCTTTTAATATACATAAAATTAAAAGAATCGCTACTCTTATAAATAAAATAAACAATAATTTAACATTTTTCACTCACATATTAACTCTTGTCATGCAAATAAGTATCCAATATTACACTATAATGAGAATGCACTTTGCTTTCGCCATCTCAATAAAATATACAAATAATTCTACCACCACTTTCTCTCTATTATATCAAGAAGGTCAATCATACAGTAGCTTCAGAATGGTTGAATTGGTGGTTTCTAAACAAGTTATATATTAACTGTAGTTATATATAATCAGCTTTCCTGTGACTAAATCATATACTTGCTACACAACAAATAAAATCGTTACACATAACTTATTCAAAATAACCATTATACACGATTAGTCTTTGTAGAACTTCTTACTGCTGTCTTTGGCCATATCAATCAAAGTTTGGGCAGGTTTAAAAGGAGCTCCATACAGACCGTAAAACTCTTCCATTTTCTTTACTAATTTATCAGCACCAAATTGATCCACCCATCTGAAAGAAGAATTGTTTGATTTCATTAAACTTCATAATATATATTTAGATTAGTAAAAGGAGTTTTTTGCAATGTATGATTTCCTAAAATCACACATTTGAGAATTTGATAATATGCCGATAAAGTTAGAATGGGCCCTAGTCAATAAATAGTGAGCAGGATTTATAGGCATACGATTTCTATAACAATCATTATATTATTATATAATGAGCACTTAGATCGCACGTTACCTAAAGGGACCTCCGGTGAATGGCGGGAAGCCGAGGCCGAACACAGCGCCAACATCGCCTTCCAATGGGTTGTGTAAGATTTTCTCCTCTAATGATAATACTGCTTCGTTGACAAATCTGTAATATAATCGGTTTTACAACTTAGTTTCAGTATTGCTGAACAATTGTATGTTTGTATCTTATTATCGGCAGTGCGTGAGTGCGCTTTAAATTTGGCACGGATGTGTTATAGCTTCATTATTGTATGCAACACTTCTAGTATTTTTTTACAAAGTTCTGTAGGTATAGTTTTTATAATAAATTGAAAGCAGAAGCACACCTGGACACCATCCTGAGCTGCTGATCTTCCACCGTGTTGGCGCCGCGAGGCTCCAAAGAGTACTTTTCTTTCAACATTTGGACAGCTTCCTGGTTCACGTCTCGGTTTTTGGTGCCCTTTTCATAAACGTAGATGCCTTTGCCGGATTTTCTACCCATGAAGCCAGCCTTCACCAGGTCTTGCATTATATTCAAGTCTCCTCCACTAAAGCGATCTCCGAATGCCTGGAAGGATTTCGGTCACAATTGAGTATGTAAACATTTAGTTTAAAATTTCTCATGTCAGTATTACAGATGCGTCAAATATGGATTTTACTAAATAAGACTATTCTTTCACACCCTGATACTCTCTAGCGAGTGTAGCGCAATGTCGGCTTACTCAGTTAGTTAGTACGCGACTTTTGTTTTTTTATAAATACAGTAGAATCCCGATTATCCGAACATCCTATTATCCGGACTCATTCGTCTCGGCTTTAATTATTAATTTAAAAATGTTTTGATGGCGCAACGAGACATGTTACGACAAGTTTATTCCCGCCTCCGACGGTGTACTCCCGCTCTCATTTGTTTGCGCTTGAGCAAGAAGATGGAAGTTCGCAACGTAAAGTCATGAAAAAATCTCAAAATGAAATTCTGGAGAATGCAGTTTTTACTTGTTTCTTACAAAAGAGAGCATGCGGTCAGCCCATATCTGGACCTCCGTTATGTGAAAAAGCATTGGATTTTAATCAAAAACTTGGTGGTCATACTTCAAGGCGAGCTGTGGATGGTTAGCAAGACTTAAATCCAGACATGGAATTCGAGAACTGGAGATTAAGGAGAAAAACTGTCTGCTAACGTTGCATCAGCCGACTCTTTTGTAGACGAGTTCAAAGAATTTCTAGATGAAAAAAATACGATTAAGATTTTGTATACAATGCGGACGAAACAGGTCTTAATTGGAAAGCACACGTGAAAATGCAGCACTGGGGCACAAATTGAGTAAGGACATAGCTACAGTTATGGTTTGCGCAAACGCTAAAGGAACACATCGATTGCCACTGCGACTTTTTGGTAAATCAAAAAATCAAAAGTATTTTCAAAGAAATTAATTTAAAAGATTGTTGTTATATGCTGGTAGACGCGTGGAATTCTGTGGAATTGCAAACATTAAAAAGGCATGGAATAAATTATTAAAATTAACTCTATCTGATTCTTCAATTAAACCGCACGACGATTTTAAGGAGCAAGCAATGAAAATTCTTAGCATTGGTGAAGGGTGCGATGAAGAGAATATTATGGAGTGGCTGAACTGCGATAGTGAAGACCCTGGATTTCAAATATTAACTGATGAAGAAATCATTGAGGATTTAAACAGTAACGAGAGAGAAGATGAAGAAGAGACTGAAACTGGATGTATGTCAAGTACCATCTCACGCAGAAGCTTTTGAAGCTCTAGATGTTGCTTTTAAGTGGTTTGATAGACAGGACAAATCAGATCCCATACAGTTGTTACAACTGAAGCGCATCAGGGACTTGGCTGCGAGAAAAAGATGTGATTCATTACGTCAGAAATCTATAACAAGTTATTTCCAACCAACATTTTAAATTACATAGTTATTACATAATTCATTATCTATCGTTATAGCTCGTTTTTTATATATCTTATTATCTAAGTAAAACCCATAACATAATAAAAAAATATTAAAACTTAAATATTATTTAATTTGCTTTGAAATCGGTTATCCGGATTTTCGATTATACGGAATATCACTGGTTTTAATTGATCCGGATAATCGGGATTCTACTGTATCACCACTTTTTTTATATAATGAAGTTAGCCTATACACGCTCGTGTCATCACAAATATACTAAGATACCGAGTGGCTAACCTTGTGAACTGACTATAGTCCGTTTTATATAGTTGTGATAGTAAGCTTCATCGCAGCTTATAGATGCGGGTATTACACAAGCATATCACTAGCGTGTTGCCAACCTAAAGACATGAAGATATTATGTCGCATTACCTAGTATTTTCACTGCAACTCTCACCTTTTAAACAAGAACACAACAATGTGCACAGCTATTTAGCGGTAGAAATAGGTGAGAGTGAGGTACCAATGCAGACGACCTTCGTAAGAGGTCTACCTCTGGTGAAAGACTGCACTTGAAGTGAAATTGATGAAAACATGTTTTCTTAAGATTAGTGGTTGTAAAATATATATTTTACCACGAAAGGACTTTTTTCACTGTAAATGAAGTGATCGTTATGCTTATATATTTGGCATTGTTGATTTCATAAAATTATAAATATTATAAAGCGATAACTAGTTTGTTAAAAAAAATAAAACACTGAAATAATGTTGATTTTAGAAATTCAATTATGGTTACTCACTAGTTTCTGTTCTTTATCAAACACTCTGTTCCTATGGGATTCAGAACAAAGCCTTTTATTATAACATCTCTTTAAGTAATTATTCAGTAAACGAACCGAATATGAACAATACGGCAAACATACCAAATAAGAATATTAGGCGAAACATATGGTGCATCTCTATTTTGTATACAAAAATCGGTTTCCTTTTGTGTAGTTAGAAGTAATTTCGAGCTTCCAACATTTACAGAATATCTTGTTAATTTACGCACTTACCTTCGATAAATCTACAGAGATGTGGGAGCCGACGTCGATACCGACTTCATCAGCCAGGGTGGCCGCACCGACGGGGAATCCGAATTGTTTGGTCATGTTATCCAGATCTTTTGGGTCGACGCCCTCTTGCAGCAACCTGAGCATATCCATAAACTGTACTTACATTTCACATCGAAAAAATATCATACTAAACAAGTTTATTATAATTATTATTAAGATCATCATGAGGTATCACAAATACTTAAATATATATTTAAGTAATATACTTGTTATCCACTGCTGTCCGATGTCAGTAACATAGGTGCTTCAAGCGACTTATCTCGGGTACAGGACAGCATACGAGATGTGTGAATTATTATTAGCTAATATCTAGTCTCGAGTAATAATGTACTGTACAATCAAATTTATTTAATAAGAAAGCTTTAAGTTTCTATACATTGAAACTGGGTGTGTTCTTCTCATCAAAAACAAGATTTCTGGAATGTTTCGAGACATAAACGACGAAACCAAACGAACGTAATTTTTCGTAACATCGACGAGGAAATATCGATCGGTGCAAAACCACCAGCGGTCGACTTCTCTGACTGGAACCGATCGTTGCATATTGTAGTTTTAACATTCCCTAGCAACAAAGAGTAGCGTACCTCACGGCCTCGCTGAGCATGGTGGAGAGGATGCGCGTGGTGTAGAAGCCGGGCCCGTCGCCGACGGTGATGACGACTTTGCCCTGGCGCAGGCCCACGGCCACGGCCGCTGCCGCCGTGTCGTCGCTCGTGCCCGGGTGACGAATGATCTCCAGCAGCTGCATCTTATCCACCGGCGAGAAATAGTGCATGCCTGCAATATATACTTCATTACAGACTAGTCCCACTAACTTCTCCGTGAGAGTATTAAAAGTAGCCTAAGATACCATTTATAACATCAGTTATCTGACAGTAAGTCACGTTAAAATTGGTGCTGCCGTTTCAGAGATTGAGATCTGAACAAATGGACGAAATGAAAATAATAAAAAATGTTTCAACTTATTAGTACCATAAATATTTTCATATACATTTATTGAAAAGCTGATAATTTCGAATTACAAATAGGCACTTCAATTATATTTATATGTATAAATTCGCGGCCCGGACTTCCGGCTGTTCATCTTGTGTTATCTTGGTAGTTTCAATCCCCTTTTTAGTCTCAGGCTTATCTAATTTTTTTTGAGAGTACGAGTAGTCTTTTATTTCATGCAAAAATTACTGAACAAATTTTATGATATATTTAATAATAAAACATTAAGTTTTCTACTTCTCACCAATGACTTTATCGGGTCTGCTGCTTCCAGCTGCAATTTTTGTGATAGGAATTGCACTGGTGTTTGTGGCGATAATGCAGTGTTTAGGTACAACGGCTTCCAACTCCTTTATGACTTTATGTTTAATATTAATATCTTCAAACACAGCTTCAATCACACAGTCTACATTTTTGAACTTGGAATATTCTAAAGTCGGCAGAAGACGAGACAAATACTTGTCTTTTTGTAAACTGTTATAAAAAAGGAACATTTCATTTATATTTAAAATAATAACGATTTTTATAAAATTACAAATGTAAGGATTGTTTTTAAGTATCGTGATTGAAAAATTACTCACGCAGATAATCTTTTCCTCTTGACGGCATTAGAAAGACCAGTCTGTATTTGTCCAACACCTCTGTAAAGCCCAGGATTGGTGGCATCTTTCATCACGACATGGTATCCCTTGTCAATTGATACTTGAACAATTCCAGCCCCCATCAAACCAGCTCCAAGAACACCAATCTAAAGAAAAAATGTAGGTGTGAACACATTAAACTTGAAAAATTATTGGTTTAGCAAAACTAATCATGCATCATTCCGACATTAATAAATAATGATACCTATTGAAAACAAATACAAGTGTTACACAGCAATACAAAGTAGCATAATATTTGTTAATAGTCAATTAGATCTTACAGTTTTAACATCCACTTCTGACTTTCCAAATCTATTTTTCTTGCACTCAGTTTGGCCTCTAAAAAGGCCAATGAGTCCTTTGCTTTGAGGTGTCATAGCCAACTCGCCAAAACCCTGGGCTTCTGCTTCATATCCAGCAGTTGGCCCTTTGTCAACACCAACCCTAACCACATCAAGGATCTGAAATAAAGATTTAACTTATTGTGTTTTATATAAATGGTAAAAAAACATTAATTATTGCAATTTTTTAACTAATGCATAGATTCACATCACAGTAACATACAACATCAATACAATTAATAGGCTGTAATATTAATTCAACATTAAATAAATTATTTAAATTATGACAAGAACTAGGTATATGTAAGGGTTGTGCAAAATTTAATTTTTAATAATATGTCTGACCTTTAGTGGAGCTGGATATAGACCTCGTGACGCTTTCATAACCTGTTCCTTGGCCTTGTTGAATATCATATTCTTGACAAATTCCCATTGCATAACTGCTGCTGTAATCTTTTCAACTAAACCTTTTTTAGATCTATCTACTTTTATTTTACCAGATACAATGTCTTTAGTAATCTGAATAGCTACATTCTCTAAATATTTGGCAGTACTTTTTTCAGATACTTCCAGTCCTATAAACAAACAAATAATAAATATTAAAGTATAGCAAAATATAATAAAATAAAAATTATTTAATTAATATCCATACCAGGTCCAAGTGGAGACACAAGCAAATCAACGATGCCAAGTTTTTTAGCTTTGTCAGCTTTAACAGTTTTGCCGGTCAGTGCTAGATCTAGAGTCGTAGGTATTGATGTGAGAACTGGCATCCTAATAAGAAAAATTTTGTATGGTTTATTTCAATAATAATATAACACATAAATGGAACTAAAAATTTTAAAATGTATGATATTTTGAATACATCTAAAAAGGATAACCTTTGTGTGCCTCCTCCACCGGGAAGAAGACCCAACATAACTTCAGGAAGACCAAATCCTGTCTTTCCATCTTTTACTGCAATTCTGTATTTGCAAGCAAGAGCTGTCTCTAAGCCACCTCCAAGGCATGACCCTTGAATAGCTGCTACATAAGGTTTTCGGGAAGTTTCCATTCTTCTGAATATTTCATGTGCTGAAATTGTATTAATATATGAAATAATTATTACATAAATAATTAGTATCAGGTTTCAAACATAGTATTTAATGTAATGTAGGTTTCAAATGTAATGTTTAACACATTTAAATAGTTATAACAAGCAAAACACAAGTTCAACAAATCTTTGGCAATAATTCAATATAGAGTAGCAATTGAAAATTAAGTTTAAAATTATTTTACTAAAGTTGTGAATTGGACCTTGGTCACTAATACTACATATGCAAATAATTAATATGTTATAATAGAAGAAGAGTTTAAATCAAAACGCACCTTGTTTTGATACTGCAACAACTTCCTCTTTTGTTTTACAACTTTCTATCATAGTAATGTCGGCACCAGCAATGAAACATCCTGGTTTTCCAGATATTAACACTACTCCTTCAATGGCTGGGCTTGAATCAACTTCATTTAATACATCACTTATTTCTTTCGTAAAAGCAGCATTGAGGACATTCACCTGTTTTAAATTAGTCAAAATAGTGTATAACAATAAAATTTTGTGGTTATGATTATGCGAAATTTGAATTTTCACATACCTTACTATTTGGGGTGTCCAAAGTAACAACATAAACTCCATTGACAAGTTTGCGTTTGGTATACACAGCACTGGCTGCAGCTGCAGCATAGTTCCTGCTTTGCAATCCTACAAAATGACATAATAAAGTATTTCATAAAGTTTAAAGTCCATTCAATAATATTAAATTATAAACGGAATATAAAGTTGTAAAGAATTACATCGGTGAGTTTCAAAGTCAATCGGCCACCTCTTACCTGTAAGAATTTGCAAATCTTTACGGTATTTAAGTAGTTTTAATGCACCTATTATCTTGGAGTTCGACATTATTATAATTAAACAAACTGCATAAACTTTTAAATCGAATGGATGGTATTAAATTAATTAAATAATTTTGGACCCAGACTTTGAACCTAAACTTTCGCCGTGGATGATGAAGACGGAGGGGGTGAGGTATAGGGAAGTGCGGGTAAAATCTCGAGTGACCGTACTTTAGTTTTTTTTTTGCTGTAGCAATTTCAATATACAGTCCTTCGTTGTACAGAGTAAAAAATATTAATGTCAAAGTCAAAATAGTATGTTTAATTTAATAGACAGTCTGAAGCAGCAGCAGTTTAAAAAATATTTACACGCATCATAGCAAAAAAGTGTTTTGCTATGTACGCGTAAATGTTGGAAAATATTATATAGTACTCTTAAAACTGTATACATTTTAAGCCATAGCGTAGTATAGAATAATTTAGACGTATGTAGTCGTATTACGATTTTGC
Source organism: Heortia vitessoides (assembly GCA_020976665.1). Lineage (NCBI taxonomy): Eukaryota > Metazoa > Arthropoda > Insecta > Lepidoptera > Crambidae > Heortia > Heortia vitessoides. The sequence goes on from JACJUM010003174.1 coordinate 8,088,033, forward strand.
AAATGCGTTTCAGAATTAATTTGTTAGGGGATAGTTGAGTGTCACTGTAAAAGAGTTTGTTAAAAAACAAGAGTGAAGAGAAGGAGTTAGGAGCAAAAGAGTATTACAGGAACGGAGATTATGTTCGTGAGAGGAAAATAAGAATTTGAATCTGTCTTTTAACTAAGTTGGTGTGTATAGATCTAAAAGTACTAAAAAATATATGTGAAAACACGAATTTTGCGACGTTCACGAATAGGAAGCCCGTTAAGAAGAGAACGGTAATATGATCTTATTTACGCAAACCGAAAATGAAACGGAGACAGTAGCTTAATAGACAATTCAATTTATTAAGACTTTTATGGGTAAAACTACTAAAACTATAGATTGAATAAGAACGGTTATAGCTTATTAATGTTAATATATGCGACAGCTATTAAGATAATGATACTAGGATTATGACCGATGACAAAAATGCAAAAAAATATAGCATAATCTGTTAATTCGTAATTTAATAACAAATTAATACTAAATAAACCAAAAGTTTAAATCAATCGCAGTTAAATTGCGAGGCAAATCTTGAATAATTAATGTAACATAGCAATAGCGAAGCGTTATGTCCGTTTTGCCGAATATATATAATTAATAATTAATTAACTAAACTACTGCGATTTAGAATTCGATTCAGATGAAAATGATGATTTGGGTAGTGTGCCTTTTACGGAATTAATTGATTAAAATAAGTATTTCTAGTTTAATTTTTTGTAATATATTATGTTCAAGTTTATAAGTATACTTTAAGTTGTGGTTGTGGTGCGACTGCGGCGCTCAGCGCCTATTTCGCAGTATTTACGCGCCGCCGATTAATATCGGCGGGTCATTGGGTTGCGGTGGGAAATCCACCGCTCTTGGCTAGGGTCATCCAGGTCTTGTTAGGGTTTTCCACATCAGGGAGTCGATGTATTTATCGATGCCCTTCAGGGGGGTTGCGGTTTCGGGCATATGCCCGGGTCATGTTCGACCTCACCGGCCGTGAGTTCTCGCTGGTAGGCCTTGGAGTCCGGTGGTCTGGCGTGCAGCGGCGCTATGTTTCGCAGGTGCGGATTCGCCAGGGAGGCTTTGTCGGCGCGCGCGAACATTGCGCTCGACAATCTGCGAATGAAATCTTCGATGTATTCTGTTCTTAGGTCCCGGTGTATTGTTGCATTTCGTACCATGCGCGTCGCTCCGACGATTGTGCGTAGAACGCGGGACTGCTGGGATTGAAGGCGGCCTTTGTTGGTCCGGCTGGTTAGTGCGTACCATGCCGGGGCTGCATATGTGTGGTGAGGTCGGCGGAGGCGCGAGTTTGGAGGCGAATACCGGGCGGAGTAGATGCGCGACCGACCTGGTCTTTTTGATCACGTGTTCGGTGTGCTGCTTCATGCACAGATGGCTGTCTATTGTGATACCCGGGTATTTGACCTTGTGGGACCACGTGACTTCTTGCCCCATTAGCATTAGTGGTTTCGGGAGAAGGGAGTGGCGGTTAATGACTGCAGCTGGGGTCGCTCACCTGCAGTCTCCATCTGCTTAGCCACTCGGGCAGTAGGTCGAGGGTGTTCTGTAATTTCTTAGCTGCATGTTTTAGGTTGACCGAGGGGGGGCGGGCGCGGATGCTTGAGGCTTGAAAGGGGGGCGGGTTGCGATGTACCCAGGGCCAGCACTTGGATGTCGCTGTCTTCTTTCTCCTCCGGTGTTGCGAGACCCTCTCTTCGCTTCCGAGGGTCGCGTTGGGGCTTCGGTTGAGGCTTGGCTCCAAACTCCCTCAAAAACTCAGCCGCCGCGAGCAGTTGGAGGGAGGGGGGCTTCCGGGATTGACCGATATCGATAAATACATCGACTCCCTGATGTGGACAACCCTAACAGGACCTGGATGACCCTAGCCAAGAGCGGTGGGTTTCCCACTGCAACCCAATGACCCGCCGATATTAATCGGCGGCGCGTAAATACTGCGACAAAGGCGCGGAGCGCCGCAGTCGCTTCCGCGCAACGTACGGCTGCGCGTCGACAACCACAGATGAAATTGAACAAATAAGCAATAAAAAATTATATTTTTAAATAGCAGGTATCAAATATTAGGTACTAAATTTATCAAATAGCAGGTACGGAATTTCACATGAATCATCGTTGATATTATGGTTAATTCGATAAATCTAGAGCAACAATAAAAATAAAGTCTTCCTCTTGAAAAGTTAATTTTAGCTGGCATGTAATATTATGCAGTATTCATGACGTTCAAATACGTATTAACAATATCAGGTTTTTGTAACCTCAATTTCTGGGGGCACGGCAGTGCCCCAACCAAGTCGAGCAAAAAAGCGTCACGGCCGTACCATCCTTTTCTCGAAGCAACTCGGAGCAATTCAGGCCATTTTCGACCCCCTGTAACTTCGTTGTGGATAACACTAGAAGACTGAAATTTTCAGTAACCATGCAGGCATTGTAAAGACACGCATATTTCAAATTTCATTCAATTTGGACCAGTATTTTAAGAATTATAACGGGTCAAATTTCTTAATTTTGTTTAATTTTGTCACTCACTGACTCATGATCATCAAAAGTCTAAGGCACTTCTAGCAGACCTAGAAGCTTCAAATTTGGAATGTAAGTAGTGTTTGGCGAATGAATCAAGGAAAAACTAAAAAATCTAGAAAAAACCGCAAAAAAAAACTAAGCCCATACAGCCAATCGGTATTCCCGTCATGAAAACACGTGTATTAAATTATTTATTAATGCAAAAAACGTACCTACGTGCGTATTCGTACTTATTACGAGTGCGTAAGGTTGTATAGTTATATAATTATTATATAATTATATACCACGCGCTGCGACGCTAGCGAGTTAGCACGGCCGTTGCTACGCGCCGCGCGAGGGTGCGGGGCGGGGACAGTGGCGCGGCGGGGACAGTGGCGGGGCGTGCGCAAGTGAATGTCGCCGAGCGAGCAGCAGCCGCGCTCATACGCGCGAGCGACCCAATGCTGTTCGGATGTGCCCAGAATTCTTACCTATAAGTTTGGGATTTTCATTGATAATTTCGATTGCTATATTATTAGTTTGACGACTAAAGGCTACTCTCATTGGTTTACTGATATTATTTGCTTACAATTAACTGTATTTGCTTACAATTTAGACGTTGTTCGAATAAATAATTTAAATTAAATATTGATACTTTAAGTACCTAAGTATTTATAAATTTCTTATTACCTAATCGTATTTCTGCATAAAAATAACTTTGAAATCTAAATTGTAGGTAGTCGCAATGGATTCAGTAATACTGTATGTGAATGATCAGCCTTGTCCACACTGGGCTGTTCCTATACCTGGTGATGGTTCGTGTTTATTTCATTCTTTGTCATTCTCTATGTATGGGAATATTGAGTCGTCATTATTAGACTTGCTATAATCGAGTATGTGGTAGCGCATTGGGATGAGTTACAAGTGTATACTTGTGACGAGCATGGAGACACCTACATTAACGCTAATTTGTATACAACGGCAATGGTAAAAACCAGTACTTACGGTTCCGCGTCTGAACTCATGGCGGCCGCCGCTTTGTATCCGTAACTGTCTACAATATACAAAAAGAAATGAGATCCCATCAAAAACAATACTTGTCAAAAAAAACCAAGTCTCGCAATTCAGTTGTTCTGCAGTAAAAAGTTGTGAGATCCATGTAATACCAAGTCGGTTATTAATTTATTCAGTCTCTACTTAAGCGACTTTCTGTCTTAATACGTCCAGTCTCTAAGACCACGATCGTGGTCCATAACAATTGAAAATCAATTGTGTCTGGAATCTCCGTAGTTGAAGCATTAAGTTGTTACGTAATAATTAACAGCATCTTATAGTGACGCATATCGATATTAAAATTCTTTAATGTTTTATATAAACATATTGAGACTTGGCCATCGCACTAAATAATTGAATTTACATGTGTTTTCAGGCGATTGAATTTACACGTGTTTTCAGGCGATGGCCAAGTCTCAATATGTTTATATAAAACATTAAAGAATTTTAATATCGATATGCGTTACTATAAGATGCTGTTAATTATTACGTAACAACTTAATGCTTCAACTACGGAGATTCCAGACACAATTGATTTTCAATTGTTATGGAACACGATCGTGGTCTTAGAGACTGGACGCATTAAGACAGAAAGTCGCTTAAGTAGAGACTGAATAAATTAATAACCGACTTGGTATTACATGGATCTCACAACTTTTTACTGCAGAACAACTGAATTGCGAGACTTGGTTTTTTTTGACAAGTATTGTTTTTGATGGGATAGATCATATTCTACAGATGCTTCAGAAAGCCGTTGAAATTAGAACAAACACATCTTATCTTAGAAAATATGTTGAAATTAGATATCATCATCATTATTGATAAATAAACCGCGTTTCAAAGCCGTTCAAGAGTTATTAGTTAGAGTGATTAATAGAGCCGTTAATTAGTGAAAGTAAGAAAGAAGTAAATGTTAGAAATTATTAAATGGGTTGTAGTTTTTGTGTTAATATTACATTTCGAATTTACCTGTATTATTTCTTATATTAATATTTTGCTATAGTATTGCATTAGACGATCGAGATCTTGCGTGCGCTTCTTATCCTATAAAAAATATCCCCGTAATTAACATTAAAGAGATATAGCAGATAGCTTTAAAAAAATCTTGACTCGGGTATAGTTTTATTCAGGCTGCTTCTAAATATTTATTCTAAAATTGACCAAATAGTGATTGTATCTACTAGTTTCAGCTAATTTCTAGCAGTGGATGGATTTGGACTTTTATTCGCTGATAACTATTAATTATTAAGAAAATAAAGATAATCCCAGTTACCAAGTCAATTAATCCGACATACACGCGGTTTAAATACATGTGAAGTTAGAACCCTATTCACTTAAATTTACGTCTGACTCATATAGTTTCTTCTAGTTCTAAGTCTTACAGCAGAACATACATACTATGTACATAATGAAAGTAAAAATATGTCTGTTCGTCACGCGGCCAAACCAAGAAACCGATATTGATACATTTTGGAATTTAGAAAGCTAGAACCATAAGGAAGGAGATAGGCTAGTTAAATTCTGGTAAAGTTATAACGCGACGGGATTTACAGTAAAGTCCACGCTGACAGAGTCGCGTGTCCCAAGCTTGTACGATATAATGATACAAATAGCCACTATAACGATTTACGTGACAATTTATTTGGAAGCCACTTGTTGCAAGTCGTTCTTTTTCATTGACGGCGTAACCATGGTAACTTAAGGGCTCTTACACCCACCTCTATAGGCAGTATATAGATCTCTAGGATTAGTAGGGTTACTCGATTGCACTCGTTACTCTCAAATATTGTAAATATAATATTCTTTCTTTCCTGATCCTCTGTCACGTAGCCCATTTATCAAAATAATGTTTTTTTTCATTATTTTTATTTGACTAAATCGACAAACTACTGTATGTCCACGTGATTGCGTCAATAGAATGCGTAATCGTAAACAATGTTTATCACAAGGATATCACTCGCGCGGACCCTACATCGTGTCTTGAAGATATTTTGTCACACATCCACAATGCAAACACTACTGTTTGGCGATAAAAATAGGTGAGAATGACGCACCAATGCAGATGATCTTTTTAAGACTTCTTCCTTTATTTAAAAAAAAATAATAAAAAAATATCTCTTAGTCACTACCCAGCTAATAGCAATAGGCTTTGTGAGCGCAATAAATTTATACAAATCTGTCAATATTTTGCTAGGGGCATTAAACATTAATGGCATGAGCTTAAAAATCGCTTAGATATTTTGACATCTTTAGACACAACTCACTTTAAACTCACGCATCGACAGTATGATAGAAGAGATTTTATTTTTTAACTTTATGATGATAAAGTCGTTAAGACTGGTTGAGTACATACATATGTTGGGACGCACTCAAAGGTTTATCTATAATTCGTTTACACCAAAAGTTTTAGTCAAAACGTTTGGTTCAAATCTCCTGAACGACACGGACGGGTAGCAACCCTGAAGCGAAGTGGGAGGGCGCTCTTGAGAGTTGAGAGCAATTCTGCGTCACTGGGCCGGCCCGCGGGTAATTACACGTCGCCGGGGTTTTGAAGAGGTTCTACTATACGGGCACATACCGATTTCACATTATGATTAACGACGTAACGATGATTCGTGAAGTTAACGATGAAATTGTAATGACTAGATGAGGTCGCGAATTTTGTGGAAGACTAAGATGAAGAAAGATCAAGAAGTGAGCTCTTGTAAATAACGAGTAGGTATCTTCCCGAAATGTACTTATGACACCCACATTACACATGGAAAATATGCTTATTTAAATTATTATTATATAGAGAATGTTAATACTTATTATAGAGAAAAAGGTTGTTTGCAATGGGATAAATTAAAAAGGCTCCATTTTATTATACATATGAAATTGTCTGTTTGTTTGTTATCATTTCAATGCTAAAGAAATAAACAACAAAACAAATTTGGGCAATTGAATACAAAAATAAGGAGATAAGATACCTTCCGTGGGACAAGCTCTTTTCTTTCAGACATACTCTTATTGTCACACCAATCTTAAATGCAGTGGCGTAGCGTGGGGCGGGGGAGGGGGGGGCAGAGGGGGAGGGTAGATGATGGTGACGAAACCAAGAAGTAGATCAAATAGGACAAGATTCCAACGCCTCTGATTGATTGTACTAATTTGTCAGATGTATTGTGGAGAACAAGCTTACGATAACACTGTCACGATGGCTGGATGCCACACAGGTGTTCAACAGCGACTAAAATATATCAATCCTTATGCCGAATTTATTCCTTGCTCGAATCATTCTCTGAACTTTGTTTGCCTACATGCAGCTGCAGCTGAGGTCAATTTGGTTACTTTCTTTGACACGCTAGAACGCGGCTACGTTTATTTTCTACGTCAACACACCGGTGGGAAGTTTTAGTTACAGCAACAAAAGAAAAAAGTTTGAAAATACTTTAGGATACACGTTAGAGCGCTAGAAGTGATGCTGTAAATTTCATTAGACATCATTACAAATAACCATTGACTACACTAGAAAAACTCAAGGAAACCATTGAAAGTTTGAACATACGGACGGATGCAGAAAGTTTATTACTCGCTATGCAATCATTTTCATTTTTATGTTACATAGGCTTCTGGCTACCGATACCTCATAAAGTTAATGATACTCAAAAGTATTTTCAAACAGAGGGGCATGCATCAGTGTGCTCAGAAAATGAGTGCTTTGTAGACCCTATTAGGACAAAAACGAGCTCAATTTGTAGACGGAGCTCTACAAAATGCTTAAATGTTATGTGAAGAGCTTGGAATTTCTTTTGAACCCCCAAGACAAATCTGGAGGAGGCATATATTTGGCGATGGATCTGTAGACGTTGGGTTATCGTACGAGAACGAACTGTGGCGAAAAAAGTTCACTTCAGTAGACAGAGTAACTGCTGAAATTCGTAATCGATTCCAACAGCTACAAAATCTAGCCCAAAAATATTCCTTTGTAATGCCCGCAATTTAAAGAAATCACACCTTATGGTGGGGGCTCTGTTATGTTTTGGGCAGGAATAAATTCAATGGATCGTACAGAGTTAGTCTTCATTGAAAACGGCTCACTGACTGGACATTGATACATAAAGTAAGTTCTAATTCTAAAAGGAAGACGAATTCAAGCTGTGATCTCAGCTAGCTTACTTTATTAAAGAAAAAACAAACATAAATCTTTGTTAACTTTTACTTCACGAGCATATGCACGACTAGCAAGCATACACTACTAGTGAACTTTAGCATTAAAACCCATAAATTTTATCAAAATTTTATGATAATACTGACGAAAACGATTATTTGCTTATTAATTTACAAAATTGTAAAAGTAAAACTACCCATAATTATTATCAAACAAACCAATAGTTTGAAATGACAAAACAAACAAAACATTTGAAATGGTTCATTTTTAGGTGCCCGTTTTTTTTGCAAATGAGTGTATATGAAAATAATAGATATATATATATATTTTGTATAATTATATTGTCTCCTATGGATAGGTAATATAGGTATTTGAACAAGGTAAACAAAGAAGAATCCACTAGGAAGGCCATGAATCGAACGGAGGCTAGTACCTATCGTGATATATCTAAATATATCAAGTTCGATCTGAAAACATGAATCCTAAACGTGATATGTACGAGCAACATAATTGTTAGAGATTACCTAGACTGGATACCATAATTTTAAAAAAATTTAGTTTTATTTCAATATAAAAAGAAAATGCATTTTCTATACAAGAAATAAAATGTATGACAACATATCCACCGTGTTGTGAGATATTTGTTTTAATCGTCAATCTAAAGTGTTAGGTATGAACGAGTATTTTGTATTTATGTTAAAGCAATACAACTTATACAAACAATACAAACAAGGTATGAAATGGTCTTGGTCTGTTTGTTTGTTACGTTTTCGAATGAGTTAAATGAATTTGGCAAGTGCGTATCTTGAACCCTATAAAAGAGGCGAATTGGCGACTGTTTTTACTAAAATGTAACGTTTAATATACTAATAAAGCGGTGATTTTGTTTTATTTCCATGAGTTAGAAAAGAAAGCAACTGCTGGGTATCCTAATCCTGGACATATATCAAAAGACAAGACACACCTACACCTCCACAAGAGATCATCATTTTGGAGATTCTTGACCAAACGCGGATCTTCCGTTGTGAGGATGATGGGCATACCCACAGCCATGATAGAATCGGTATCAAGTTTAAATTTACATTGAACATTGCGGTCCCTTAAAGCTGTTAAAATTAAGCTGCTAAAACGAATGCAATCCAAGAATATGGACCATTTTAGTATTGTATGTAAAAAATGGCATAATCATGAAGTATGGATAAATACACGATAAAAAAGAAGCATGATATGTAGGCATAAGCATTTGAATAGTAAAAAATTTACACAATATATACACAAATTGGTCCAATTCGTGATTTCTCGAGTTTCATGGCTTCAACTTGTCAGCAGAAGTGTGTTATCGTCTCGTAGCTATGAATGGAGGCGGATTTTCCCAATTTACCGTCGCCTTTGAAGACAATTGATTCAATTCCCTTAGCTCCGAGGCGGCAGACTCTAGAATAGGGCTACCACAGGGTGGGTTTTATTTTGATTTACAAAAAAAAACAATATGCCAATATGCATATATAGTACAACAATTTTTTTAAGTATTTGTTAAATCAAATCAAAATATTATTTTTCAAATAGGCCCATAACAAGCACTTTAGAATAGCCAAAAATAATAAATAGCAATATTTATAACACTGATGATCCGGATGACATTTAAATTAGGCCTACCTTATACTAGTCTGCCAGCACCAGACGAGTCTTAAAACTAAGTTTAATGCAGGTTCATCTCACAACTTGGATGTACTCAGCTTTCTGAGTAATCGTAGTGTGAGTTAGCGAACCTTAACTATTGATAAGAGAATTTAACAAAAAGTAAAAGACACATTTTCTTTAATGATTTGAATAAACATTTCTATACAGTCATCGTTACCTAGGTGCTATTAATTTTACTAAACTTAATCATTACAAATTGTAAGAATGCTATTGCTTTGTACTGATAAAGATCATTGGGAGCAACACAAGTTTAATCAGTTACACAATATTTTGGAATCCATATTAAACACAAAATGCGAGTAATTGAGTTTAACATTATTTATGGAATCATACACATAACAGCTCTATTGACGTAGAGCTACATAAAAAAAGCATGCTAAAGTTATGAGTACGAGTACATAGAGTCCTTACAATTAATGGGTTCCTATAGACACAATCAACTATCAAACTAGGATAATCGCAAATATTTTCGTACTGTCATTTGATAAAAACCATGCACAAATAATAGATTTTGGATGCCAATAATTGAGTAATCCATTATCTGCAAAATAACAATTTTGTGTCCACTCTCTTATGGACAAAAAAAAAATGAAAGAAAAGAGTGGAAGTCCAATCCATCGCGAAGTGTACATCCATTTGATGGTCATAAATAATTCAATATAGATTTTTATCTGATTGACTTTTCATAAGCATTTTATCATGGACAGCCCTACCGAGCAACCCAGCCTCTCTCCATTGCGAACGTGATCTTTGCAGGACCTCTATCTACGTAAATAATTAAAATAAATCTTATATATAATTTTTAAAGTTACTTTAGTCATTCCCATTTTCTCATAAATACTTATTAATATATACTTTTTTCTTTGTGGTTTGTTTTCAAATAGTGATTAATTCTGACTACGAACTGATATAATTTTATGGAAATATTTCTAGTGAACTTCCTAACTTTAGGTTTGTACGTTGTGATTAACTTTTGTCATATCTTACCTAGATGAAGACTGCAACAACTCAAAATAATACCCACAATTCTAGACATATCGCTTTTCGCAAATTTAGTTGAAATGTTAAATTCCTTCAGGAAGATTTTAACAGACAGCATGTTAAGAAAAGTTTTCTTTCCGAATAAGTGTACGAACTATAGCTAATTAAAGCACGTGTGATTTTTAAGTTGATACAGTCTTCACCTAGTGGTATGATATATATTACAGATAATCTAGTTACTTTTAAAAGTTTACAAATAGAAGTACCAAATTGCAAATAATAATGGCCTGGATATTCACGGCTGGACCGATTTCATTATATTTTTTTTATTAACTCTATTATTGTCTACAAAAAGATTTTTATGAAGGAAAGAAAGAAAAAAGTTGCGAGGAAAATAAAAAAAATAAACCATTCTAAATTTTCTGACGTTGCCTTTGCACTTTTGACAATAAAAACATTTCTAACGTAACCTGGCATTTGACATAACTGTCAGTCGTTACTCAGTTGGTGAGATTTAAAGAATACCTGCTGAAATTATTTATAGTTTAAAACCGATGCATCGATCTGAATCATTATATTTATTCATAGCAAATTATTATTGTAGTTAAGACAGGACTTCGTCAATCAGTTTAACTAGACAATTTATAAAATAAAAAATGGTTGATACTGCCAGTAAAACTGACACTATACCCTTGTTAAATCACTGCGAAAACCGTATAACTAAGAGAGTAAGTATTGAGTGCTCTTTCTTTGTCCAAAGTATATATACTCGTAGTTACGCATTTATGTATAAAGGGCTGATTTCATCACGTTAGTTAGCTTATAATGTCGCACTTGTTAAAAAGAGTTTAGTTCAATATCAAGCATCAAGTGTTTGTCTTTGGGTACCTAGGTACGTATTTGAGATACAGTGAAAATGTATCATCTAAATACACGTCACATCTGCTTTATTTTTTTTCAATAAATATTTTTATCGTTTTAATTGTGAGTGGCGGAGCAGTGTAGAATAGTACTTCTTCCTGTATCGAAGACAAAAATGGCGGTTGAGGTACCAGAACCGACAGATGGCAGCATACCCGAAACATTGTGCTCAAATGCAACAGCTCTGCGATTATCGATATCACGCCTACCTAGCGCAGCAATTATGGGAAAAATCCCATTTGCCAGGGAGGCCTAAGTATTTATAACTTAGATTGCTACATATTGGCATTCAAGCCGTTAAAACTTCGAATCTCTTGAATTTTTCCATTTGTTTGCTGAGGTATATTTACAAATGAATAAATTTAAATAATAATACATATTACCAATAAAAATAATAATTTCTTTAAGACAGGTAATTTCGACCTATTTAGTTCGCAGACAATATTGAAGTAAAGGTTGTATGATCGAATATGTAGTTAAAATTTTTGTTTGATGAATATTTTGGCGCGGTGGTCTTGATTGTCTACCATGGGTTAAGCGTCTCGTAATGAATTCCAGTATCGACACTAATAAAATATAGTTTTAAAAAACTGTAAACACTTTTTTAAAATAAATCAAATTAAAAATGAAAACATATTTTGTATGACAAAGTGAAAATGATGATGAACAAAAAATACTAGTAGTATTCTGAAGGAGGCGTGGGATGCGTTGTGCGATATTGAAGTTTGTGCCATCCGGGATTATTTTCACTTTGTTATTACCACTACTGTTATACTACTACACTAAAATAATATATACTACACTACACTAAAATAATTTTTATTTTTGATCTGATGTATTTAAAGCATATTTTTGAACTTTTTTCTCTTTTTGTTCGATTTATTGTTTTATAATATTAACTAGACGATGCGCAGGCCGCGTTGTCGCACTTGCTCTTGCACAGAGGAATTTCTTTCATCCTGAGGATTCTAATCAGGGTACTGAAATAAATTTACCGAAATATTGTATTAGCCGGTGCCAAATTCTTTATATGTGTACAACGTTTCATTTAATTCTGTCCGTTTAAATTGAAAGAAAGAAAGAAAACATTTATTGACCGCCCAAATTAAATAAATAAAAACATTAAAAAAATACAATACAATAAGATAGATGAAAATGATAAAGTGGTAAATGTGAAATAAGACTAAGATGAAAAGATGCGACGAAAAGCTACAGCAGCATCGCGTAGGATGCCACAGCAGAGTTGGTTTTCCGACAAGACCCTATAAAGTGGGTCAAAATCGACTTCGAATGAGTCAGTGACAAACATACATACATATTGAAGCTAATGTAAGGCATGTAAAAATGGATTTAGCATTTGTGGTCTGACCAATGTTTTTTCCACAAGGAAAATACAGAACTATAAGTATATTCAATAAAACTCAACCTTCAATTTTAAATTTTTCGAGCAGGATTTGAACTTGCAAAATTTTCTTTGCAGGGTAATGCAATTACGCTACCGATCTCTTTTGATCGAAAAGTCTTTTTTCCCGATGCTGTATATTCTCGTATATTTCTACAAAGTCTCCTAGAGGTTGCCTGGATGATTACAAACCTAATATTTTAATTGGCTGGCCTTGGCTTTGGCACTTACTTATACTTATTTAAATGATGAGGAAAATAACTTTATATTTTATTTATTACTTATAATATAGTTTAATATTATGGTCTTGCAAATTAGGCACATAATATCAAAAACTCGTTAGGAATATTTTTTTCCCAAAAACTATTAAGCCATAATAATTAGAGCTAATATCATCATCATCATTATCATTACAGGCTGGACATAGGCAAAGGGGAATTTTGCCCATAATTGCCGCGCTAGGTCTCTTACCTAGCACTTGCCTGTTGGCAAGCGCAGAGCGCAGCTTTCGCGATGGGGTTGCGACTGCCCATCCCCACCCTGTGCATTTGAGCTACACTGTCTCGGAGAGATACATCGCCATCTGTCGGTTCTGGTACCTTAGTCGCCTCTTACGACACCTGGTACAGAGGAAGTTATTATTCTACTCCGCAGGTAGCTTACAGCTTAGAGCTAATATGATGTAATTAATTAGAGATTGACTCGTGATTCCACCACCCCGCATCTACACGTTATGTTTATTAGAATCACAGAGTTGGTCCGCCGTCGAAAGTCTATTACAGGCCGGAACCCGGATAATGCTTAAATTTCCGCTTAGAAACTATTGTAGGGATTCATATTTGTTATGAAAATCTTAAAATAAGAAATTTGAGGACGACATAAGCTCATAACAAATATTGCCTTATTAAGTAAAGTAAGAATGCTTATTGATCAGATCATATGTTTAGAATAAGTTGTTTATCTCCCTGCGTAATAATCAAGGACTTCTAGCTATCGTTTCGGAAACAAAGCCCCATTTCTTTTATTACCCCAAGTTGTTTCCAATGAAATCCCTGTTGAGTCTTGCTGTTTAGTATTCGAGCTGAGGGCTCATGCGCCGAGGTAATTCCCTAATGGATTCGACTACACAGTGAACTGTTGCTTCGTATAGCAGTATATAAAGTGATTGCCGCGGCCGCGCGGGCGTAGTCCGGCCCGACCGTGCGACAGGCGCGTGGTGTTACACAGATTTCGTGGCCTCACTTCCCGCGGCAAACCACAGAAATAATAGCACCAATTCACTTTAAGTGGACACTGTAATTTGTGAACTTTGTGCACATTATTATAATACAAGATTGGTAAGTCATGACTCTACTAAAAAAATTTATATGTTAAACTTACATTTTAGTATAATATTAAAACTGTAATTTTTTTGTCAGTGTTAAAGCGTTGTAAAATAGTGTCGGTACTATATTTATTAATTGAGCAGTTGACCTTGACTTAAGTAGATTATTTGCTGGTTCAAATTACATTGGACACACGAATGGAATATTGTTATTTGTACTTACATTCATCGGCTTGACCAACCGTTAATGTTAGACTTGTATCAATTGCAATATGATTTATCATTACTTAATGCAAGGTGGTTGCAGGGCAACGAAAAAAAAACTGTGGCATATGATTAAATTGTCATATGTCATTGTTGTCATTATATAAGACTTTAGTAAAATGATCTATTAACATTATAAGTGCAGCCTTTTTTGGCAACAGGCACAGTGAAATCTCGACAACTGCAATACATATTTAGTTATCAATTGTACCTAACGAGATTCATCAAGTATATCAGCGATTATTCAGCAGTTCTTAAAGATTAAAATATTAGTAGATTCTTAATTAAACAACTAAAATATAAGGGAATACGTCAACGTAAGTAGTATTTTTTTTTAAATCATCTTTATTTTCGCGTTTCTCGTAGTTTCTCACTTTACGCGTGATACAATATTATATTTCCGATATGTTAGCCTAGCCAGCTAGCTACAATACCAAACTGTATCCTCCAATATTGTCGTCATGGTTTGTTTTTTAATTCCACTCCATATTTTTAGTGGTATTTTTTATGTCTTAACGTTTTTGCTTGATTTTATATTGTCAACGATAAAATCCAATACTGTCCCTGATGTTCTGACATTATCGCTAATGTTAAAAAGAAAACAGATAAACCTAAGGTTATAAGATCTCTCAATTTTATCACAATTGAACACGAAATATTGAAGATCTCGATAAATAAAGTATTCTAAAAATGTTTTTACTATTGGTAGAAATCTACTCTGTATGATATAGAATAATTTATGTTTTATTGAAGTTATATAAAAGTATTATAAAAATACACAAAACTGCCCAGTATGAGATACACATTATATAACTAAACATAATATTAAGCGAAGTCTCGTAGATGTTAGAGTTAAACAATACACGTCCGAATAAAAATTATAAAAATATTTTTTATCAATATACCTAATATTATAAGCTTTGTAATTTAATATATAAAAGATCAGAATACAAAATTGTCTGTAGAGTTTCTCTACCTCCGCTGGTGTATTATCTTAAAACTAATAGAGGATTAGAAGATGTTAACAATCAAATTATATTTTGATTAGCATATTGTTACATTTATATACTTTTATAGTTTTTATTAATCCAACGGCCAGATTTTAGTATAAACTATTATTTACTGGTAACGTCATGAAATATTAATATTACCAATTAGACTAAGAAATTATGCTGTATCAGTCGTAGACACATTATTTTGTTTTCATTTATCGTAAAGAAAATATGTGGGTTTTAGTTAATCTCGAAATTTGGGTCAAACAATAGTTTTCTAGAGTAAAGTTTACACTAAAATGGTTTAATTTAAATGAATTTGCGAATTTTTATTAAATGATGGGAGTAATTATATCACAAATAACAAATACAAAAAAATCTTTGGTATCAAGAATCAGAATCAACTTTTAAGGATAGTCAACGTAAATAAATAATCTTAAATATGAAAGACCGTTGCACCGCACCGCGGGGGAATACCCACCCGCTTAGGCAGTTTTCCTTTTGCCGGTTTGACATTTACGTCACAACCTGTTACTCAGAATTGTAGACATATTTTAATTTGTTTAGTACGTATTGACCGACTGATTAGTTAATGAATGATAAAAAACAGGTCTATTGTTATTAAAATTAAGCACAATTATTTGTTAAGGAATCACGATATTGTGCTATGTAATTCGTATACAAGAAATAATAATACCAAACTTAAGGTCGTAAAATAGGTTATTATCCACTAAATTACAAAATATAATGAAGTATTTCATTTAACATCTTACTTTGTGCAAAAAAATTTGTCAACGGGTAACGTAATGGTTTATTTTATTGTTTTACAGGAATGAGCCCATAAAATAATTTATAACATTGAAATAGTGTACACTATTTTAATCGACACAAGGTTCAATCTATAAAATCTCTCAGAAAAACGTAGAAAGTACGGAAGTCTGTACCTAATATGTAGAGCTCGTAATTAATTGAGAAAAAAGAATATAAAGGTTGACACTACCTGTACGATATTGGCACGAATTCATTACAGAGTATGATTTTATTGATATCATGTATATAGATACTATTTAATAGGTTCCCTGAGAGTTCTCTCGATTGTAATTTTGTTATTCTTTCAAGTGTTATACGAAACAAGAGAAGTTATGTGGGTAATTCATGGATAGCGAACACTAAAAGGTAAATCAGGCTGTTCAAAGAAGTGCTTAGTTAGCGTGTCGTGTTGGCCGCCTTGACCCTAACTTCACAGCCACGCTACGATTAAAACAATTAGTGAGATTCGATTCATTGAATAAGGTAACGTGACTGCTACCTAAATTATTTGTTTTGATTCGTTTGGTCTAAAAAGAAGCCGATGTACTAAGCACGGACGAAGGCTTTAATCTAAAAGCCAGAAGGGCATAAAAGAAAATAAATGGCTATAAAAATAATTAGTTAAAATTGCCAGTCTATAGGCAGTGGAAGGAAAATTCATATAATCAATTAATAATAGAGTCAGTAAATCGTCGACTGGTTGGTATCTCGTAGACCGTACATCGTTCATCCATACTTATGTTAAACGCCAAATTGTGGGAAGGATACTTGTTTTTGTAAAATAAACGTTTTTGGGATACGCGATATAAAGTGAAGTACAAGCAGATACAGCGTCCAAGTTGCGAGCCAAAACTAATTAACAATATAAGTAAATTGACCGAACAATTGATATATGGTTATGTACATTATTATTTCATTCGTAAATACCAATGTTCAACCATCTCAAGTCAGTATATTTAATAACATTCTTTAATAGGCACACATCAGTTATGCCGGTTTGCAGCATTACTTAATGAAAAAAAAATCACATTAATTAACTTTTAAGTACTTATTTTGCATTGCGTCCTCTAATCAAATTAGGTAACTAGTTTATAATTGTACACAAGACCAATAAATATGTCTATATTACGTAAATTATACTTATAATTACTGTTCTATAGCAAGTTACAATAAGTTATGCTGTCACTACATAAAACATTACAGACTTTATTTTTTTTATAAAGAAGAAGGGTTTATTCTACCTTAAAGCATACGGTAAACCAAAAGTAATTTGCCTGTAAGTCAACAAATCTGTCAAAGATGTGCAGTCAATTCTGAAACCAATATCTCCTATTTAGATTTTATTATCGATTGCGATATTTTATTATTTGTACAGATTGGTTTGTCGTTTTGTAACCTACTGCGAATGTCCTGTTATGTAAAGAATCGTCACATTGTGGGTTGAATGTGCCGAGGAAATAGAAAGTGAGAACAAAGGATTTATTTTAATAGTAAGCTATGGTCAGGAAACTTGTGTTGATAGCAAACCGGCGTCTCCGAGGTCCACGGCTAACCTCGCACCACTTGCTCAAAGTCTTGCGCAAGAGCCGTTCTCTCGGCATTGAACGTGAACCATGTGCTGTGCAAAACGGTTGCAGTTGTTATCTACCACTTCATCACGGTGACATTGGTTCAAGCTGATATCACTTATATGATCATTAGTGAAAGGATATCAAAGTCTATACAAGTTTTATTAACTAATGAGATAATATTCTAAATATAAGCATGATTATTTCATAATTTGTCAAAATATATATAAAATTAAATAAGTAAATAAAAATAAAAAAAATTCCTTTAATATTTTAGGAATCACCATGGCGGCTGAGGATACTAAACTGAAAAACTTTGGTGTGTCTTATTATTTAACAGAACATTATAGTAGCTTAACTTATTTTATTCGTAAATGTCTATTCTATAGCGTTTATGTATTCTTGTCTTGTGTTACTTGTTTGAGGCTTCTAAATTGTTTATGATAGGCAATTTTTTATAATTATTTTTGCTTAGGTATTAAAGGCTCTGTTGTATTAAAATATTTATGTGTTATTAATATGTTATGTTTAATAATATAATACATATAAACTATTAGTTGCTGCTGTAAACGAGTTATTAGCAATTTTGCAGAATGCTTCCCTTGAACAAAAACATTTACGCAGTAGTTTAAAGAAAAGTATAATCCAATGTAAAAGAGTTAACTTGATCAATAGGACGCATGGTATTTGTTTAAGTTATGCAAATATAATATATTTAAGTTAGTAAAATATTAAATTAAGATATGAATAAAAAAATATTTCAATTTGTTTAACAATACAATGCACGAAAAATATTCCAAAATAAAACTTGAGTCCACTCTCGTGCCCTAATGACTAAAGTTAGATAGATGTCACTTGATTTATTTTTTGTATTCATCAGCAAATGAATTATTTCAAATTCAAATTAATTTATAGCATTAATGCCTACTCAATATGAATATAAAAATAGGTAAACTTATCACTTAAGTAATTCTGATTCTTTTTTCAGAAATGGAGGCCGGAGATTTCAAGGACTTCGCTAAGGCGATGACAGACTACATTGCTGAATATCTAGAAAACATTAGAGACAGGTAAACGAAAAACAAATACCTTTCTAGTAATAGAGTATTCAAGTATCTACATTCGTGTGTAAAAAAAAGGGTTCGACTCTCCCCCAGGGCAAATAATTTTATGATGATATTTGTGTTTGTGCTGTGTCTGAGTGTTAATATATATATATATATATATGTGTGTTTTTAACTAGTATTTGTTATTCCTCTGTTGTCTAATGTCCGTAACCCAAGTGCTTTAATCGACTTACTACGGGGTCAGGTCAAATTTATGAATGGTTGTGGGATTTTATTAATATGTAAGAAAAATATCTTAGTTACATGTGTTAATCAATAACATAAAACCAATCGAAATTTCTTATACCTACGTCTAGCAACTATCAATAACTCTTTTCAGGCAAGTGGTGCCATCTGTAAAGCCTGGTTACTTGCGGCCCCTAGTCCCCGAGCAGGCGCCGGAGAAGGCCGAACCATGGACTGCGGTTATGGCAGACATAGAGCGCGTGGTTATGTCAGGAGTGACCCACTGGCACTCGCCTCGCTTCCACGCGTATTTCCCAACGGCCAATTCCTACCCGGCCATAGTTGCGGATATGTTGAGCGGCGCCATCGCTTGCATTGGATTCACTTGGGTGAGCAACGAAACGAGTAATTAGATTAAACGCTAAGTCTAGAACTGATACACCCCGTTAAGAGTTACATAAGAGTTGCCATTTTTTACGAGAACAGGGCCGATTTGAATGAAGTCTCTCAAGAATTTCGAATCTATCATAATAATCGATATTCTCATTGGGCTTATTTTATGACTAAAATCAATAGCAGTTAGCAAATTTCAGCGCGTTTTGCTTGATCAGAAAAAACGTAAAAGAAAAAAGAACTAAAGTAAAATTTCACCTAATTATTAAATGTATTTTATTTTTTATATTTTATATATTTCAAGATAAACTTTAAAAAGTTGCGATTTCGATGAATAATTTATTTTGACGGTCCCGATGGCGCAGATGGTAGTGATATCTTGTGCGCCAGGGGTCGTGGGTTCGATTCCCACCCAGAGCAAATATTTATATAATAATTATAATAATGTATGAGATGTTGTTGATTTATCATCTATCCACAGTTTCAAATGTGGCCCTTCCAATAATCAGTAATCATGAGAAATAAATCTTATAATTGTATTATAATTGTAACCAACATTTTATATTAATTATTTAATAGTATAATAAGCCGTGAGGCTTCGGCAGAGTAGAATAGTACCTCCCCCTGTATTAGGTGTCGTAAGAGGCGACTAATGTACCAGAACCGACAGATGGCGGTATATCCATTTGAAACACTATAGCTCAAATACACAGGGCGAAGATGGGTAGCAGGTTTAATAATGTAATACTAGTTCACCTTGTAGGCATTCAGGTTATATATAATTGACATTGGTAAACTGGCATTGGTACGTCAATTAATAATTTTTTAACTTATTAAAATAGAGCATGCTTACTGCAAACAAACAATCATCTGATCAGGCAATTATTAACATAGTTTTACCTACCTTTGACAACATCATTTGTTCATCGATATAACATTTATTTTTGCTTGGCACTTATATTTGTTTATATATTATAATTGCAGATAGCTAGTCCGGCTTGCACTGAGCTGGAGGTAGTAATGCTGGACTGGCTAGGCCAGATGATTGGCTTGCCCGACTCATTCCTGGCTAAATCCAACGGAGAGGCCGGTGGAATAATCCAGGGCACGGCTAGCGAGGCCACGCTCGTTGCTTTGCTTGGAGCCAAGGCTCGTACCATGGTTCGCGTGAAGGAACAACACCCCGAGTGGTCCGATACTGATATTCTGGCAAAGCTTGTCGGATATTGCAATAGTAAGTTTATATGCAATTTAAAAAACTGACACAAATTGTCCTATAAAATATATTTAAATTTTTAGCGAGTATCAAATATTCTCATGAAGTAAATAATTCAGTTTTATTGCAATAACGTGTCAATTTTTTTTCTTCTTAATACTTTTAACCACGTTGCCACCGCAGCCGAAGTTTTTAAATTTATGCTCCTCGATTTTTGGTCCCAGCTTGATGTTATACCAGCCATAACCTTCCTCGATAAATAGACTATCTTACAATTAAAGGCTTTTTAAATCGGACTTCAGATCGTATCATGAGATTAGTACGTCCGACCAAACAAACAAACTTATCTTTTTTATATTAGCGTATGCTATTTATACCGACCTATCATTTTAATAATATTTTTATGTAGCCTATAACAAAGACGAATTGGTTTATAGGATATATAAAAGAGGAAATGGACGAATAAATTAATGTATTTGATGCATTCTTCAGAACAAGCTCATTCATCTGTCGAGCGAGCCGGTCTCTTGGGTGGCGTGAAACTGAGAACACTGAAACCTGATGAAAAAAGGAGACTCCGCGGTGACACTCTGCGAGACGCAATTGATGAGGACATTCGCAATGGTCTCATTCCTTTCTATGTAAGTTTAAAAAGGATTGAACTAGCTACGTAGAGCACTATGTAATGTAGTACTTTGCAGGGGATACCAGCAATTATGTGCTATTTCTGAACAAGTAAAACGGTATTCTCTTCTCTAAAACAATTATTATTTATAGATAAGTTTATATAGAATTATACATTTCATTGGCCATTTTCTAAACATATCTCTCTAATGTTATATGTTTATGTATTAAAGAATAGAATGAACTATAACTTGAACTTGCAGCATAACGCGTTGTAAGAATATAAATTGGTTCAACTGGAAATGGTTACGTTAAGGTAACTGAAACGTTGAACATAAATTTGTGTATGCACTTAAATATTGCGCTTATGTACCAAAGCGATTCTACGGGTCATCTATTAAATTAGGATGTATAACAAAATATATTATATATACGCATATAAAAAGTGTGTTCCCGGTGAAAACTGCAACTATAAAATTCTGTGCTTACAAAATTTGTCTGCTAGATTGAGTTGGCTGTACATTTTTGATTAACAATATTATTTTTTTATATATACTTCATAAGCAGAGCGATTGTTATTTTTAGGGTTCGGTGCTGTAAAAGGCAAGACGAAACCCTTATACTTATATTAGGAATATAACTCGGGAGGTGTCTGTAGCAAATTAAGGTTCTTAATCATTTTTGACGATATCTCTTATTGTGCATTCAAATAATCGAACTTCATTGGCAGATAACTAATGTTATAAGGATTGGCTTACTACTTTTATTATATTTATTATTCTCACGGGAACCGGAACTACGCGGGTGAAATTGCGGTGCGCTATTAGTACTTTATATTTATAATGTCAGCTATTTGCTTGTGAGAGTCGCGTAACGATCAAATCAATCCAGCAGTTTCGGAGATTAAGTGGAACAGACAGGCAAAAATGTTAACAACATTTTATAGTTATAAGTACCTTTGTAGTGCTTTTAGTTATACACTTTTGTTTTAAAAATTCTTCATTATTTTTTATAAGTGTACTCACTTGTATTCAATACCTAACTTTCAGGTAGTGGCAACTTTAGGCACCACCTCATCGTGCGCTTTTGATGCTCTTGACGAAATTGGCGAGGTGTGCAACTCACGTGATATTTGGCTTCATGTTGACGCCGCATAC
Organism: Heortia vitessoides; assembly: GCA_020976665.1. NCBI lineage: Eukaryota > Metazoa > Arthropoda > Insecta > Lepidoptera > Crambidae > Heortia > Heortia vitessoides. The sequence goes on from JACJUM010003174.1 coordinate 8,110,416, forward strand.
GCAGGCTCAGCGTTCATCTGTCCTGAGTACCGACACTTCATGAAAGGTGTTGAGAAGGCGGAGTCCTTCAATTTTAACCCTCACAAGTGGTTGCTGGTCAACTTCGACTGTTCCGCGATGTGGCTAAAAAAGCCACGTTGGGTAGTAGATGCCTTTAACGTTGATCCCCTTTACCTTAAACATGACCATCAGGGGTCAGCCCCCGATTACCGCCATTGGCAGATTCCTTTGGGCCGTCGATTCAGAGCTCTCAAATTGTGGTTCGTCCTTAGACTGTACGGTGTGGAAAATTTGCAAAGCCATATCAGAAAGCAAATTGCTTTGGCGCATTTCTTTGAAAAGTTGTGCTCCGCCGATGAAAGATTTGAAATATTCGAAGAGGTTACCATGGGTTTAGTTTGCTTCAGGCTAAAGGGAAGCAATGAACTGAACGAGGAGCTCTTAAGACGTATCAATGGAAGAGGAAAAATACACCTGGTGCCTTCCAAGATCGATGACGTCTACTTCTTAAGGTTGGCTATTTGCTCGCGTTACACTGAGGATTCGGATATTCAAGTATCCTGGGATGAAGTGAAAATATCAGCAGATGAGGTCACAAAGAGCGCAGTATAAAATTAGCTTGTGGTTGATATGCTATTTAAGTATATTATTTTAACACAGTAATCTCATTCTTGCCTATTAAATCCAAAGCATTTTAATGGATTTACAAAGCCATCTTATTTGACAATAAAAAGCAAATGTTAAATATATTTTGCCTTGTATATTATTAGATGTCTATAATACATGTTTGTATGTACTTATTCGTATCAAGTAAAGAATTCTTATAACAAGCAATAGAAAATACATCGTTTAATATCACAAAATAAAATAAAATCTGTTGATAATGTAGTAAGTACAAGTGACATGGACAATTCTAAATGGTAAATTTTTTAGAATAAAATTCTTCGGAGACGAATGGTTTATTAAATTTCGAGAAAGAAAAACTACAAGTAGTACTTGTTACCTGTTATAAAAACACAATAACTAATGTATTCCATTTTAAAAAAATGGTCATGAGAACCGCCAAGTCATTATATCCTTATATTAAATATGTATAGCATAAACGGATTCCACTAAGTAGGTATATAAATTGTTATTTGTAGGTCGTTGGACAATAAATTAGACTTGCATGTATATGTGTGGTGTTGTTTATAGAGTAGAGCACAAAGATACAAATGCGCGTAACTTTATACGTTGTACTGTGTGTGTGTTATCAATGTTTTTGTTTTTAATAACTCATATAAATTAATCGACTTATTATGTATTGCAAAATTGAATGAAGGTTTGTTACTAATTTATTTGTTTGACTAGGCATTGGTTCGTGGGTAATTCGTGTAATAAATAATGTCGCTTATCGTTTTTTTTATAAAATCGATGCCAATGTAAGTATTCATAATATCTGGTGTAAACAAATTTTCTAAAGTAGTAAAATAATGCTCCCCAATCTATTATTTAATAATATTACAGTAGGCTTATTTTTGTGAAAAATGTATTACAGATTTTTCTATATCTACTATACTAATGTATATTCCTGTATCACTGAAATATATTCATGTGGATTAAAGTTATTAAGTTTTATTGATTACATTAACAATGTTTCCTGGAATTTGTTAGGCATACATAATGATGCATGCCATACTTATTGTTTTTATTGATCTGTTTGCACAGCTGTTTACTTCGTAAGTATAAAGTGTACCTATACCTATATAAGTCAATCAATTAATGAGCTTCATTAAATGTCAACACGAATTAAGTTTTAAATTAAACTGAAAGAGGTAGATAGAAAGAAAAATCCTATAGGTATCAATCGCATATTTATAAAATTTGCAGAAAATAAACGTATCTTCTTCCCAAAGGAAGAAGGTCTCAGTATCTTATATTGATAATTATGATATGCATATGATAATGCGCTGAATCGATGCGCTATCAGAAGAATTTATAGACGCCATTTATAAAAAGATATTTAAAATAAATTCCTTGGTTTGTCTATGACTATGTGCAGCTTTCACGTCATACCATTTTTAGATTTATTAGACTTTATAAATTGAAAAGTGTCATGTAACAGCTCAATTTAAAGAGATCAGTATGAAATTAAAACGTTTATTATGGCAAGTAGGTTCAAAGAAAATACCGTGGTTTAATAAGAAAGAACCAAATAAAGTTGATGGTACATCAGCTCCAAAACGGCGATTAAGTAGCGTAGTGAGTGCAACAAACCAGGAACAATGCATCATGGATTCGTGCAGCATCAGCCCGTCTTGTCAGGAGCCGCGTGTAATAATAGTGGGAGCTGGCCTCGCAGGACTCTCGGCTGCTCACCGTCTCGCTCAGTGCGGCATTCGAAATTTTGTGGTTCTGGAAGCAAAAGAAAGGCACGTTAAATTCCAATAATAACGTTTTACATGGAATTTTATCCCAGTCGGTGTCAAAATTCAACAAAAAAGATCGAGGCGGTGTTCTTACGAAGTAATATTTAGGAGGTTTAGAAACAGCTATATAATAAAAATAAACTTTATAGTTACTATAAAGCTTATATCACAAAGTTAAAACAGGAATGAAAAAAGTAAAGTACATAATTTCAAGCCTACTTATATGTACTTATATTAGCTGTCCAGGCAAACGTTGTTCTGCTTATTAAGTTTTATAAAATTACTTAAATGATTATGAATAAATAGGGGTGAAATAGTAGGGTGAAAATCTAGGGTTGTATGTATTTTCTAATGGCACATTAAAAAATGAGAATTTTATATATTACATAGATTATATAGCAGAATAGTATGTTTGTTTGAACGCGATAATCGTAGGAACAGCTGCTCCGATTAAAAAAATCTTTAAATATTGGACAGTCATACAATTTATCGAGGAAGGCTATATTATATTTTCAAAAAATTAGGGATCCGTTATAAAATAAATAAATAAATCCTGACAGTCGAAGTCGCGTACACTGCTTGTATATTATATTGATACGGGATTATGGTAAAGATACAGTTTTTATACATCTCACTATATGTAACCTTTCTATAACAAGGTCTACCTCGAAATAGATATGCTGAATAAAATGAAGTTGTCTTTTAAAAATGGGCTATGTAACGCTAGACATTGGGCATGAGTATTTATTATAGCATGTAAATAATAATCTACCACATGCACTCATGTTTACGTTTTTAAATTGCAGACCGGGTGGCAGAATACATTCGTGTTGGCTCGGTGATTCGGTAATTGAAATGGGCGCAGAATGGATCTATGGCGCTTGTTTGCCTAACACAATTTACACATTGGCATCTCAAGACAGACTACTTCAAACGCCTCTCAATCGTTTAGATTCTTCCCGTGGCCTATTTTGTACAAGTGAAGGTAGGGCCGTTGACTTACCAGTTACGATTACAGCCTATCATACATTCCGACAAATAGAACAACAAGCAGCAAATCTGTTTCGACTCGGTGGCGATAGACAGCATGGAACGTTGCTTAATTTTATGGGTTTACGTATACAGCAAGAGTTGCATAATTTTCCGGAAGATCAGCGGTACGATGCAGCACGAGTCATGTTTGGATTGACTAATATATTAAGAAGCAGATGTGGTGACGACTTGTCTCTGGTTAGCGCTGATCAGTATGGCAGCTATATAGAACTACCAGGTGGCAACGTAAGAGTACCATTGGGTTACGTTGGTGTAATTGCACCTTTATTGAGAGGACTGCCTGATAATTGTGTACGATACAACAAACCTGTAAACGTCATTCGTTGGGGTAAAGGTCAATCGGGTTCTGGTCGTGTTCTCGTAAAGGGCTGCGATGGCGAGGAGTTAACAGCGGACTATGTTATACTCACAATGTCCCTTGGGTGTCTTAAATGTCAGGCAGATAAATTATTCGCACCACCTTTACCTGTATGTAAATTGGATGCTATTTGTAACTTAGGTTATGGACTCAGTGATAAAGTTTTTCTGGAATATGCAGAACCCTTTTGGGTATGTCATGAAGGCAGTTTAAAAATGGCATGGTCTGCAGAAGAACTTTGTTGTCGCAATGATTGGACACGTGGGGTTTGTTCTATTGATGAGATGCCAGGTAGCAAGCATGTTTTATGTGCCTGGATATCGGGACAAGAAGCTGCGCTGATGGAATCTATGGCTGATAATGATGTCGCCGAAGGGCTCACTAAGCTATTGCGAAAGTTCACTGGTAATCCATGTTTGCCATATCCACAGATGATGCTAAGATCCCGTTGGGCATCTGATCCACACTTTTGTGGGTCTTATTCTTATATGAGTTGTTGTTCAACGGTAAGTCGACAATGTGAATTAGGTACACCTGTACCAGGTCCCTGCGACGCCTTCCCGCCTGTCCTCCTATTTGCTGGTGAAGCCACTGTTCCTGGATATTTTGCTACTACGCATGGAGCTAGACTCAGCGGTATACGAGAAGCAGAACGTATTATACAACTTACAAAGAAATATAATGGTCCACCTCGTTAGCGTTTGTTTCGGTATTTGTTTTGACGAGTAGTGTAAAATTTGTAAAAAATATATTTTTATTTTTATTCTTATTTCATTTTTATTTTATTGCTCTACTTATTAAGTAATTTAGTAGTCTGCATTTGTGTAATCTTTTAATTTTCTTAAAAGTAGTTGTCTGTCTCGCATAAAGAAACAATAGCTTCCCTAAATATTATAAGTAAATATAAATTATAATATAACTGGGTAACCAAAAAAATATTTTTTTCTGCGGTATCAGTTCTGTTTACTAATTTGAATACCTATAATAACTATAATTACGAATATTTTCCTGGACGATTTTTTCCTGGACTTAGTATGGAAGAATTGAAAGCAGGAGTCTTTGATGGCCCACAAATTCGCAAACTAATGAATCACGACAATTTCACTAGCCACATGTCCCAAACAGAACGTAATGCTTGGTCAAATTTCGTATTGGTGGTAAAACATTTTTTAGGGAACCATAAAGCAGAAGACTACCGTGAAATATTCGAGAACATGCTAAAACATTTCGAAAAATTGGGATATGAGCATTAAGGTGCATTTCTTACATAACCATTTGGATAGAAATCCTGACAATCTGGGCGATTATAGTGAGGAACAGGGAGAACGTTTCCACCAGGAAATTCGAGTAATGGAAGAAAGGTATCAAGAACGGTGGGACTGCCACATGATGCCAGATTACTGTTGGAGCTTACAAAGGGATTGATATAGTGAAGAACACACTCGTAAATCATACAGAAAACGGTTTTCGTAATACTTGTTGCATTTTCCTATATTATAAGACTTATAAAATTTAAAATACCTACTTCATTAAAAAAATAATAACATCGTATAATTAAAGTAATAAAATAACTTATTTGCAATATAAGTAATTTTCGTCATTTGCGGTTTTTTAGCTTTATCTCAAAAACTAGAGTCAATTCAGCTAATCTAATATTTTTTTAATGCTCAGCATCTCAAATTGACCTTGAAACAGTTTTTAGATCCCATGCCGCAAAAACACTGTTCCCCTGTGATTATGGATGTGAGAGGACGTAAATGAAGGTGCCCGCTGTTATTAATTTGAAAAGCTTTATTTTTACGTAATCGCACGATAGATGCAAAGACTGATAACCTGAACAACGTCCATAAATAATATTTAGACAATATACATAATTTTTTCAGTTTACAGTTACTACCGTTTCAAAACCAAGTTATAAGTAGGTATTTAATGTCATGTTAGGTATGGCAGAAGAAACATGTCAGTAGAGTCAATGTTATTGAAATGGATGGACATCGTAGTATGTATGTTGTGAGTATAAGATATAGAATAAAGGAGAGTTTTATAAAAGGTCGACGTGGTTTGAAAGATGATGTCTACGATAGAGAAAGGAATGTTGCAACGGTTTGGACATGTAGAAAGGTTGAATGAAAGTAGAGTAACTAAGTACAAATATGAAGAGTGGAAGTAAATGTAGGAGTTGATATACTTGTCGTATATCAACTCCTACATTCACTTCCTAGGCGAGCATACTTTAACCAGGTAGAAGAGGTTTAAAGAAGTTATACCTAAATGTGACTAATGTGATAAATAATGTTTTAATTGAAGCTTAATAAGCGTAAACAAAAATGTTAACACAGGCGAATCAGTTACATAGTAATAAACTTGCTGTCCACCGTGAACTTCACGTTAAATCGCATCCAATTTTTGTTTTTCTTATCGAAAAGAGCGTAGAAAAACGTATTAAAAAATAGGCTACTTTTTACCGTCATCTATGCTTTTTAAATTCTGCCACTACGACAAAAATGCATGTCGATATTTTAATTAAAAATACATATCTATCCAACGGAATTCGTATAGTTTTCTGGATAAAAAGTAATCTATATCGTTCACTGACCACTAAGCAAAATAAAATTCCTATTCCATAATAAAAAAAATCATTTTACCTACGGAACCGCACTTCTGTGTATCAACCAGGATAAAAATCAACCTAATTAGCAAACTTAGACTATAATCTAACACTGTCCTTAATTCTCGTCATCAGGAGGAATTTAATCTGCCATCCTGAATGGCAGATATTTCGCATGTTAGGATGATAACATAGCAACTAGGGTTACTTTTAATAACCGGTTTAGTTGCAACCGTCCCGTCAGACTCAATATCTCGCGCCGACTAAAATATTTTTTTGTAGTATTATTAACTATGAACAAGAAGGCAGGCAGGTACATGTGGATCTACGCTCCGGTCGTCGCTCTCTGTATGCCTAGATACTAACAGAGCGCCCGTAATTAAACAAGTTTATTTTGAAGCATTTATTTTTGCGTTCCCTGCACCTCAGTCTTGGCTCTAGTTTTTTATCACGATGTTGCTGATCTTATCGACTAAGATATTCTAACATATCGATTGTAACGTTATCGGTAGATGACATATATGGGCATATGTATTTTAGGTGAGATATTATCACAACTACTAAGTATGTTAATACCTAATGTTTGTTTTGGTTTCGATAAAAGTCAAAACTAAAAAATATTATTTAGAATAGAGTTTAACTCGTGTAAAGCAATTGATTGTAGGATTTGACGGGCCGGATGGAGCAGATCCTATCTTGTGCCAGCGGTCGTGGGTTCAATTCCCACCCAGAGAAATTAATTATATGATTATGTTTGTGTTTGTTCGGTGTCTGGGTGTTAAATATATGTATATTTGTGATTCCTCTGGTGTCTGTAACACAAGTGCTTTAAGCTACTTACCACTTACATTTTTTTACTCCCATAATTACATCATTCCAAAAGGGCATTCCTAAAGTGACGGATACCGGTTTATAATAATCGGAAGGACTCCAAGAACAACAACTCAATAAGACGGTTACTCCAAATATAATTAATTATACATTTTTGCATAGCAAAATTCGTTCTGCTTTTTTTGAAAAGTTGAACGTTCGAGCTGGACTTATTTAATACCATTAGATATGTTACCTACCCATTTATGTTACCTAGCTGTAGTAGGTAGATATATGAAGGAACGGATAAAACTGTTTACTTTATAAATTTGCATATTCGCCTCGTATAGGTGAGCTAATTTAAGGAAGCAGGTAGCGAGGTACCTAATTCTGTTTATGTTATTTAGAATTGGTACGGTCCTTCCTTGTCAACATGTTTATTTATTCTAGTTATTTTATTACAGTATAAGACAATGATCTTATGATATCGGTATATGTATAGATAGCTGCAAAGTTAGTAAGGAGTGTGAAAATAATAGGTACCTACCAAAAAGCAAATTTTTGTGCGCTTGGAAATTTAAGTTCTTTATTTATTCTAAACTTT
>JACJUM010003174.1:8118356-8129344 GCA_020976665.1 Heortia vitessoides
TTTTTAATGGGTAACATGTACTTTTAGTCTACATATATTTTTTTGGGTTAAGTAGTCAAATTAGCATATGCCCAAAGGACACCCAGGAGACAATAACGGGCAGAAAAAGTTAAAAGAAAGCGACCACAGAACCCATAATTCCTATTCACTATGAAGTGTAGGTACCTATTTGCTTTAGCAACATATAAACCGCTAGTAATAAGTTATGGTTATGCAGCAGTATAACATAAATACACAAAAAACATAAAGTACGACCTTATATAGTCAATAAAATATTAAATAAACATAGCTTTGACATAAACTCGTAAACAAATCAACAACATTTTTAAACAATTTTTAACTCAATTGCACGCAAATAAAGATGGATTGCAGAATTTGCCTATTTGGAGCGTGTACTAACAAATGAGAATTGATTATATTATTTACATAAATAAGAGTGTATTGTGCAGGTAAAGTAGAATATAAAAAGGTAACACAAACATTTTAATGGACTGCTACTGAAATCGTAACTTACGGAAATAAATTTTGTGTCTTAAACATTGCGTTACATGGGTCGTCAAACGTTATCGCTACACATTGAAATTCTTTTCAACTATCTTATGCTGTGTTTTAGAACTAATGACAGTATAACTATCTACTCTTCCACATACACACCTACCTATTGTAAAGAATTAGGTTGATAAATTTTATTGAATTCTAATACGCGTGTAGTGTAGTGTACAGAATAATAATTCACAGTACAATACGACAGACTACTGACGACGCGTACGTTTTACCTTCAGATCATAGGTCTCATTGCCATTGCAGCTAACGTAACTAAGTAGGTACTACATACTCATAACAACTACATACAAAGCTAAAAACGTAAAACCTAAGCTAAGGTCAGGTACTAATATTCTAAATTTTTTTAACTGTTTTTAAAAATTATGTCCGTATACACGGATTTTATTATCACCAATACAAATACCAATACCAATGTTTAATATCATTAATTGTTCTATTCATAAGACTTTTTGCGACTCTATAACTTACGTCTGACCGTCAATTTTTTTTTCCCGACCCATGAGTCAGTTAGGAAAGAAGATTGTTTTTATGTGAAAAAAAATGAGCTGTAGTATGGCGCTATGAGGCCGTTTTTTTCTCGAAGTTTCAATTCCTGCGCCACCGGAGGGATGAACGAGGCCGTTCATATTGAACGATCCTATGCCCGCCTGAAAAATGTGTGTATGTGATTGTGGAGGGAGGTATTTATTCAAATTGTCATCAGACATATCGTAGAAAACGCGTTGGAGTCTGCGATGACGGATAGAGGCACCTACCTAAACATACTCTCGGACATCCATAACTTGTTTCTATATTCTTATCAGACTAATGGTCAATACCATTATAGGACGCGATACCTAAATATATATTTTTGTTGAAACAGTTTTAACATATTTCTTATCAAATGTTTAATAGATCCCAGCAATCAGATAAGTCTTTATTACCCACGAAATGTCATTACATATTTATTTTATTATGGACTTTAATTGAAATCATTTTGTCAGGTTTTGATGTCATAAAATGTGACTGATTAAAGTAATTTATTAATAAATGATATTTTAATCAAGTGTCATAAAAGTATGTTTTAAGTATTGGTAATATACAAAACATAAGTAATTCACGCAAAATTATCATCAGTTTATTAATATGTTTTAAATTAACAGTAACAATCAAATTCTTATACACTAAATTAATAAATAATTTCGGAATATGAGAAAAATAATAAAGATAAATATATAGGTTTATAAACAAAACTTTAATCCTTCAAGGAAACTTCCACCTGACCCAGTACTAAGGTCATCAAACTCAAATGTAGTTCTATAACCATTATATATTCTATCACGAAATTCCACAATATATGAATTTGCATCAAACCTGTTTCTTGGCCATGTGAAACTTATTTTATACCATTGGTTTTTTTTTATGAAGCAGGGTTCACTGAGCTCTATGTCAACAATAGAATGATACTCAACAGTATTCATAAAATTGGTATACCTTACAGTGTTGTCTGATTCTGAAAAAATTGTAACAGATAACTGTTCAGAATAATCTTTGGGAATGTTGTTATGGAAATTAAGTATGGGTGCCATTCTGGTTGGGATGCAGAGAGAGTTTATAAATACAGATTTATTTGCCTTGATTCTAGACTGTATAGTAAAGTTATTGCTATCAATAACCAGAGGTGCAACAGGTCTAACAGGGCTACGATGGCAGAAGTACCATTGAAGCTGTAATGGATTTCGAGATATTGTCATCTCTTTGTTTAAGACATTTTGAGATTCCAGTTTTTTCAGTTTTAAATCTTCTATGTCTCTGGGTAACAGAATATTATCTGAATCATTTTGTATGTCTTGTAATTCATTTAGGGACAAGGTATGGAACCTTAATAATTTCAATAGATCATTATTATATAAGACATCTTGTCGGTTTTTTAATGTTTCAGGAATATTATTTTTTTTGCAATAATCTTTAGTCCATTCAAAACAGTGTTTGATAAGTTGTAATTCAGATAAATTAATATTATCACTACCAAGAATGGCTTTCATACAAGAAACAGATATTATCTCCTTGTTTTCTTGCAACAAATAGCCCGCATGCTCACAAAATAGTTTTAAAGCAAATGATGTCAGTTGTTGGTCTTGTAAATATTCTGGGTAATTTAGCACCTCTATTACATTGTCTACACTGATGTTAGTTTGAATATAAGCAATACACATATTGGTCAAATGATCTAATATGTATTTTCTGGATGCATACAAAAGTTCAAAGGCTTGATCAACTGAAGATATTTCACATTTATCAGTATAAATATAATTAAGGATTAGTTGAAATATTTCAGGTTCTATATCAGTAATTAAAATATCCTTGTTATTGGACAATGGACCGTAAAACATTGCTTCAAAAACTGGGCTGCTTATTCCTAAAATTAGTTTGTGTGCTTTGAAATTTTTCCCACAAATAGAAAAACAACAGTCACTCCAATCATCAGAAACAAGTAATTTCTTCACGCGGTCGTACAAATTTGTCTGAGAAATTTCGTTGATCTTGTAAACCATCTGAAACAAGAGATTTTATTATGATAATTCGTATCCTAGAACATCAACGTACTATAAAGAACGGTCACTATTATATGTATGTACCTTAGTTAATATAGTCCTTGAACGTTCGAAGATCACGGACGTAGAGACAATTTGTTTTTCACTTCTTCACGCTTACGTTTAAAACTTTGCTATTTTAACTATTTTATAAGTTTCCTTTTAGATATAAGTTTTCCTTTAAGATTTCCTTGTTATACGAGAATATATCAGAATAAATAAAAAAATTATAAACAGTAACACAACACTACGTGACACTAGTCAAATAAAAGATTATAAATATTTTCTAAACAATAGCAGGGAAACAAACGGTAAAGCCGCTTGCACCAAACAATAAAATGCGACCGAATGACAGTTTACCTCTTTATTAAGTAGATGTAAAGGGTTTACATGACTCTGCCAGCTCTATAATGTCATCTAAAATTTGTTAACAAATTGGGAATAAATAGGTATGTACTAGAAATAATTTTATTATTTTTTAACAAAACTGAAAACCGGTAACCGGTTCTTTTAATAAAAATTTATGCAAAAATATCATAAAGAGATAATAGTTATTCACTGTCAAAATGTTTTATATTTTCTTTCTACTATTATTCCCACGGATTATCAAGGATATATATTTCTGGAAGAAGGCAAGATCAATTGTTACTCTAAATTTTCATCATCATATCAGCCACAAGACGTCCACTGCAGGACGTAGGCCTCCCCAAGTAATTTCCATTCCAGACACAGGCATGCAACCGGACCGTCTGTGTCCAGCGCGATTGTACTTAGATCGTCTGTCCACCTTGCGGTTGGACGACTCATACTGCGCTTTCTGGGACGTGGTCTCCATTCGAGAATCTTATGACTCCATTGGCCATCGGTTTTGCGTACCGAATGCCCTGCCCACTGCCACTTCAACTTACTGATCCGCCAGGCATCTCTGGTAACTTTGGTTATGTTACGTATCCCCTCGTTCCTGATACGATTGCGCAAAGAGACTCTAGGCATTACCCTTTGCATAGCTCGTTGAGCTCTTTTGAGTTTTCTTAGAAGATTAATGGTAAGAGAGCACGTTTCGCTGCCATAGGTCATCGCTGGTAACACACATTGGTCGAAAACTCTCGACTTGAGACACTGAAGTATTTCAAACGAGAAGATGATTCGCAGTTTTACGAACGCTGCCCAGCTGAGTCGGACCAGCGATTGATCTCTTTCTTGAAGTTAGACTTACCTAATTGGATTATTTGTCCAAGGTATACATACGAGTCAAAAACTTTAATAAGCTAGCTCTCAACTAAGACTGGGGTAGGTACGACATGGGCATTACATATTACTGTAGTCTTCTCCATGTTCAAGACCCACCTGTTGAGAAACTCGATTGAGGTCTTCGAGCATCGTGCTTAAATCTTCTATCGATTCTGCCGAACTCTTCTCCTGTACTCGGCTCGACACAGTGGCGTTGTCATACAAACACTTTAAGACTTTGATGTACCGATAGTCAATATGGCACTGCTGAAGAGATTCAAGTACAGCGTATGTCTCAACGGAATCGACGGCTTTTTCATAGTCCACAAACCCCTGTTATATTCTTGTCTTCTATGTAACTTGCCGGAGCGTAAATATGTGGTTTATGGTACTGTAGCCGTTTTGGAAACCGGTTTGTTCGGTAGGTTGGAAGTTATCAAACCTGCACTTCAGACGGTTCCTAATAACCCTGGAAAACTACTTAAAAACATGGCTCAGGAGCAACATGGGGTAATAAAGTGTTGTTATCTTTCTTAAAAACAGGCATAAAGTTTTAAACAACTACTTCGTGTAATACTGCAAAATTTCATAATTAATATAACACTCTGATACGATTACTTAGAGTGTAAAATTAGTTATGAATTTTTAAAAAGTTATCTGAAAAGTAAACTTTAACATAATGATTCGAGAGGAATAGAGTTATATCATTACATGATTGGTAACAAATCTGTAATCTGTTGCAAAATTTACTTCTAATGAAATTTAATGACTTTATGTTATTAAAAAAAAAGATTATTTTGTTATTGATCCATTTCCTAAGTATTACGCAAGCGTGGTAAATTAGTGATTGAGTTCACTGTTCGTTCGTTCAATTTCATATGTCAATCAGTTTTATTAGTGACATTTGCGCGCCGGTTTTATTTATTTCTTATTATAATGATTCTTCTTTGCTTAATTAATAGATAATACTTGAAACACGTGAAATACAATGTCTTATCAACACGAGAATGCTGTTTTTGACTTTGATTTGGATTTTCTTCAGGATTCAGTTACACCCGTGGTAAGTTTTAGGTTAGGCTACATTTTGTTTTACTTGAATATACAAACAATCTTATAGGTTTTCTAGCCGAAATTTTGTACCTCTAATAAAATAACCTTTGATAAGGATTTAATGATTCTAGCTAACCTATTGCTTGTGTATTGACAGTAACTTAAGTTGTAGTTATACTTTACCCCATAATTTGCATCTGCTTATAATAAAAAAATGTGAAGAATTAGGAAGGTCGTAAATAAAACTAGTTTAGTGTTTTGCTTAAACTGTTTCGTTTATTATCTTGGCTTAATTTATATTGCAATGTAATTTATACAGTTTGGCACCATATCATGACTATAATAGATAAATATAAAAAATATCTATCCATTCAAATAATTTTTTGATTGGATAGATTTTTTTTAGTTGCTATTTTAATAATGTTTCGTAAATGTTAGAAAATATGAAATTTCATTGTATTGAAAGAATTTTAAGTTTAAATTTTGGCTCTTTCTGTAATTTGCTATACTGAAACTTGATATATTTAAGTATGTATTATTATGGTGTTTGTATAGTTTGAGAAATTACTCTATCATATCACAAAAGCTCTCTTTCTTTTTTTATTAGGTAGTTATAGGGTTCATGTCCTTGATAAACAATCAAGTGTTATGGCAAACATTATCTTGATGAAAGATAACAATTTCTTATTATTCTTGACTAGCTGTTGTCTGCATATTTGTCCATGTGAATTTCAGTTTGATATAAAGTATCCTTCCTTATCTTATCTACAGGCCAGCATTGCTTCCTTCACATGTCATGCACAATATTTTTGTAGTTTTTTTTATTACAATATCTCCTAAGATGTTGATTGAAATCCTGTTATGTGAAAGGGTAATTTTATTCACTTTCAAGTACTTTTGATGAATATCATGGACATATGTATATGAGGATTAATATCATCATCAAACACCTACACAAATATTGCACTAATTTCAATCAAGGTAAAATACCATAAAAATTATAGAAAAACATCCTTCCTTCCATCATTAGATCCTTATAATATAGACAGTATTTTAATTTTTGAGGGAAGCAAATCCATCATACATGATTTTTAGGTATATTAAATAGTTGATTCTGGTGCCAAAAAATTCTATATATTTATAAAGATATAGTCTATTTATCTTAAAAAAAGCTATAGGCCATAAACTTTTTAGTTATTACTTTGACTAGTAGGAGCAGACCACCAATGGAAAATGCTTGTTTTTACAGAGCTTCTATTTGCATAGGGCATTGTAAATGGAAAGCTAAAGCTTTCTCTGATAAATAGACTATACTGCACATAAATCTTTTTTTAATTCAAACCTATATATAAACAACATACAACAAACTATATATAATACTCAACAGTTTTATAATAATAGTATAGTGTATGGATTTATATATCTTAATATATATAAATCTCCTGTCGGGATGTTTGTCCTCGATGGATTCTTAAACTTCTGAACCGATTAGGATAAACCATTTTCACACCATATGTAGTTCGCATCAACTTGAGAGATAGGATAGTTTATATCTTAATATATATTAATTGCAAATTATTTTTCTATAATTAATTGACAGTTACAATAATCTGTTAACTCCAAAAGATTCTAACAGATGTCGACACTTTTCAACTGGATTGGGTTAGTACTAGAATCAGTCAATAGATGGCACTGCTATGGTAAACGGAAAAACGTGTCATATATGAGCTACAAAAAGATTCTAACAGATGTCAACACTTTTTGACTGGATTGAGTTAGTACAGGAATTAGCCACCATATTTTTTTACAAATACCATCTATGTAAAAAGCATGGTGGTCCCCGTGACTGATGTTCTCCTACAGTTCCTCTGAAATTGTATACTTCAATGTAATATAACAATAGCTTTATCCACAGCAACATGTGGCCGGGTCTGCTAGTTTATATATATATTGCAGTTCAAATTGTTTTACAGATTAGTAGAAATATGCAGCAAAAATCTGAATAATTAATATGTTTGTCCATAATTGCTGCATTGAGTTGGTATGGTGGCAATAGCAGAGTGTAGCTTTAAGATGGGAATGCTGCCACTCACTTCCACACTGTTGCATTTGAGCTGTTTTGGGTGGATATACCACCATCTGTCAGTTTTGGTACCTCAGTTGTCTCTTATGACACCTGGTACTGAGCGAGGTACTATTCTACTCTAATGGTACCCCATGGCTTCAAATAAACATTAAGATCAATTATTTTAATATATTATTATCATGACTATTAGTATTATGACTGTTTTTAATAAATAACCAAAAATATTTTGAGGAAACCTTTCTTTGTATTGTTGGACTTTAAGTCTAATATTTCATAATATGAAATAGTGAATGGATAGAGTAAAGACTGAGTACTATTACTGATTCACATAAGCTTGTATTGCTTCTAAGGACTGTTTAATACATATATAAATATTTGGCACATCCATTCGCTCAATAAAATGCAAAGACTAAGTTCAAAGTGGTTAGCACTTTACTTTGTATTGTTTATCTATTGTATGTTATGGCATTAAAAATGTTGCTTGAATGAGAGTATCAGCCAAAATTTAAAAAGATAGATGAATAACTATTTATGTCTAACCTAATTATAATACAAAACAAATATTCTGTTAATATCCCTAATTGTACCCTGAAATAAAAGTAATATTCTGATTATTGTAAAATGGGTGCATGGGCGTAGTTGTTGCGTTGTTAACTGCAAAAATAACGGCCTCAATAGTAAATGTAATTTTTTATTTTCCCAAGAGGGTCCTATTAATGAATTTATTTAACCCCAACAGCATGAGTCATCTGAGTTGATATTAAAAAAACCGCAGTTACATGCAATCGATATATCTATGATGATCACATTGATGCTGAAATCCAAGTAAATATTGCATCTATTTCGAGAGTCATAGCAACAAATACTTCAAAGAATAAAGACAAAAGCTGTTGAACAGGCCAAAAAACATATAAGGATCAATTAACATCACCACATGGTCAAGAATTTGTTGGTATATTATCAATAAAAGAAGATTAACAACTATTAAATCTTGCGGATGTGACATTCAATAACTTCGAGTTCTTGGTAAAGAGAGTAGAAAATAAAAAAAGTTGTTTTTGTACAAAACCACCTTCTCATTTTTTTTATGAAAAGGAAAACTGGCTTGATATTTTCAGCATGTATGTATTATTATTTGGTGTTCACAGTCGTGCACATAGCTAATACTTTTTACCAGTGTCTTCTGGATAAAACTATATCTTTCTGAGCATCAATTTCCTTATTTTTTATTCATTATAAAGTATTTATCAATTATGTTTCTGAAAGGGCTTACAATATTTACCTTAATTCTGAAGAAATTATCTCCATCCAGATCTTAATTCCCACTTACGTGTCATTATCATTCTAATGCTATCCCCTCACGAGGCAATTAATAATGTTGTGATCGGCTTTTTCGACCCCACTTTGGGTATTTTTTTTTTTTTGTTCACCACTGTTTGTACATATAGTTATGTTTTTTTATATCTTCCATTGGCGCCAAATACGTCTCACGTATAAGTCGCGAATGGCATTTAAGCGAACCTAGCAATGAATCTGAGAGATATCATTATAATTAAGTTCTACCCTAGAGCTTATATGAATATATTGTGACAACAAGTAAACAGAATATAGTAACAGTAACAGAATATATAACAGAACAGAATATATATATATATATCTGTCCACTGCCATATTGATCTACTATAGCCGTTCAACAGATTGCACATTCTACATAAAAGAGTAATAGCACTCAAGACCGATTACCGGAGCGTAGGACAGAGTGGGTTAATTAGAGAGCGAGGATAACTGCGAGATAACTTTATGGCGTTCACTCATCACTAACTTAAGGATTAATGAGTCGCTCTTGTCTATTAGACTCGTACTCGCCCGTAGTGACGCGCCCGATGACAAGGGCAATACCGGCAGACGCAACATTGCCCGACCTGTGCAGCTAACCACATATAGTCATTGCAAATTTTTTTGCGAACTTCAAAACAGAGACACCGTGCGACAGAGTTCTGGCGAGAACTATAGACAATATATGCAACTGGCATACCTTAGGATTTTAGAGTATGTAATTTTAAAATCCAAAAAAATCTACGAATCGCTAGTGATGTAAATGTGTAATGCTAATCATGGTTAACTTGTCTTTATATAATTGCATCCCTTGCTAAACGTTTTAGCCTCAAGGAATGTTAAGTGGTCCTCAAACCACACTGCAGTATGTATGTACTCTAAAATTATTCGAAGGTCAATAAGTTCGCGAAATAGAGGGGCTGGTGGTAGTAGGTACCATGTTGGCACTAGTTAAGCACCTCATTGAGAGTATGTATACCAAGTTTTAACCTAATCGAGTCATTAGGACAGCTCAGCTTACACTGGTGCGTCCGGATCCAATGTGCTTGTATGTCTCAATACATACGCACAAATGATTGTGCACAACTGCGAATTCCACGCCCTATATTAAAAAGGTCGTGAAACCGCGCCCGGGGTACACCACACATGCCGACGTCAGAGTCATAGTGTGCAAGGGCGTCCTCTTGGAAGGTGGTAAGTGAAATGGTGTGTGTTGATAGGGACCATGTATACAGAAGGTATTTTACTGAACTGCTGTCAGAACGGGTGCATTATTGTGCAGTAGGTACAACGGCTGCAATTCAACGATGCTGTTTCGAACATTTTAACCACCCACCTTACAAGTTCAGATTGTGACTGTTATTTATTTCCAAAATGAAGAAAAAGCTGCTTGGAAGAAAAATAATGATGTTGTAGAACTGAAGTCCGTAATTTCGGCCTATTTTGACACCGAAGCCAAATTTTTTTTTTAATAATATATATATCTGGAAAATGTTTTAGGTAAGTACGAATAAATTGAAAAGAAAAAATTGTTTGGTGTTTAGTGTCAACTTCCTTACTTTTTATTCCGCAATCTTTTTGATCTCCGCTCGTATATTGTAATTTTGATCCTGTTACTTTTATACGCTTTTATATTTCGTGGTACAAAAGTAACGTTTTTAAAGTACTCTTGGTTGTACTTTAAATGTTGGAAGGAAAGTTAGTTTATTGTCAAAGATGAGTCCCAGGTCTCGAACCTCTATCACTTTTTTAATGTGGGCTAATATGAAACTCAGAGTTTGTTATTTCATACGTTTAGTTTAGTTAAAGTTTCTTTTTCGATATCGATGGGAACAAGAATAATTCCTGAACCATAGGATGAGCAAATAGTTATTTCCTTTCCTAAGCATTGCAAGAACCCATTTGATCTGTGTTTCTTTAGTCCTATACCTGTTCCTAACTTCTTAATTGTCCTCTTAAGTTTTTTAGAGGGACTTGAATACAGTTTATATTTTAAGTTTCACGTCACGTTTAAATTCATCTTTTATTGGCAAGTTGTCTTCAAATACACGGTCCCTCTCTTATTTCTGCAGCTAAATGTCCTTAAATTGGTTTTTAATACAAAAGCCATTCAACGAAATGTAATATTCATCAAAGGTAGAAACCAAGAA